>JAODLC010000085.1:4534131-4544504 GCA_026781145.1 Hippopotamyrus pictus | reverse complement strand
TGGCCCCCCCCCCCCCCCCCCCGTTACTATAGAAACGCAGCCCGTCTGACTGCTGGCAAGCAGCTGCGGATCGGGAGCGGTAGCCTCCTTGCAGGTCATTGACAGCAAAGTTCACAGGCTGATACGGTTAAATAAGTTTGAGATCGCAAGGGGAAGCAGGATTTCCCGGCAGCCGGGGAACGAAGACGCCGCAATTCCGGCCTTAACGCGATTGCAAGGAAAGCGCCAGTTGCACGTCAACATCTTTTGTTAACAAACCATTGAGAGAAGCGGCCTGCGGTTTTTTTTTTTTTTTTTTTTTGAGAGTCACTTTGGCTATTGATGCTTCTTCACTTAAACACCAGAATATAAATATTTGATTGCGTGTCGAGTTCTGCGCACAGCTAGACAGGCGGGATGAAGAATGTTACTGTTTCCGGCTGAGTCAGCTAAAGAGCGCCTGCAAATGAATAAAACATAAAACATTTCACACTTCTTATTTCATTACTCTTTATTAGCCTATGGGACGTGCCTACACCAGACACGTTTCCCATTATAAAACACACACAGACTTATCACTGAGCATACAGGCACCAAGCTTTACTCCGACTTAAGTCCTTCTGCATCGCAATCCAATCTACCTCTTTCAAATTGCATTATTAGATTTAAAGTTTTGGGGATTTAGTTGCCGTCTGGCATCGCATTTTATGGCTCCATTAGGTACTGATCAGATACGGTACTGTTCACACTGGCCTCCATTAGGTACTGATCAGACACGGTACTGTTCACACTGGCCTCCTTTAGGTACTGATCAGACACGGTACTGTTCACACTGGCCTCCTTTAGGTACTGATCAGACACGGTACTGTTCACACTGGCCTCAATGCAAACAATGTTTCTCAAAAGACCCTATTAACTGACCAGAAACGCCACCCCCCCAACCCCCCAACGTCCAGTTAGTCTGTCACTGAGATATGGGACTGACAGCATCAGTAGTTTGCCTCCACTTGTGTATAAATTTACACATAGGCCTAGTTCATTGCAGCCATATATAGCTTGCCTACTTTGCCCTCCTACGATGTAATTTTCATAAAAATTGACTGCAATTTGTGGAAATAAATCTTTTTGATGTGTCAGTTTTGTTTTATATTGTAGGCAAAATGTTCAAGAGACATGTGTGGCTGCTACGGGATCTTGCTCTTGTTTAGTAAAATATGTAGGCTGTACAATATGTAGATCGATTTATAGGATTCCCGAACCGTCAGACCGAGGGAACTGCTCGCTCTAGTTACAGCCGCCTATCCTGGTCAGGGTCGTGTGGGGCCTGGATCCGATACCCAGCAGCACAGGGAACGAGGCTTGGTCACATTCTGGACAGGATATTGGTCTGTCGCAGGGTGCATATACACCACACATTGGAGATCTCACTTAGCCTAACTGAACGCCTTTAGAGTGTGGAAGGAAACCGGAGCCCCTGGAGGAAACCAGTCAGGGACGGGGAGGGCATGGGGCATGCAAACAGCACACACAGAGCAGAGGTGGGATCCAGACACTGTTGCTATATCTTATTCCTGTACTTTATATTTGGGGACTAAAGATGTTATAGGCGCAGAATAATGATATTTTTATATTAGGATGAATCTCGGATTCACTATATGGGAATTACAACAATAAGTTAATAGAAATAAGATATGAACGATCACTTAAACCTTACATTCATATAGGCCTACATGACTATTGAGTGTACTGGTATAAATAAAAATGAATTTCTCATTCATTAGATAATACGGATGTACGCACAGGTAGCATATATATATATATATATATCCCTTTCAGAACTATTTTTGGGGGACAGACTACAATATAGTGCGCATATTTATCAGGTATATTTCCGACGTTTTATATTCCACACGGGCCTCCTAAGGGCAAGACGATCCGATGGTTATTTTGTGCAAATATGCCGAGTATTTCAAAATACGTGGAATAACCATTTATTTTACGCACCAAACCGGAATGTATGTCAGAACGTTTTGGAAAAAATGTTGCTTTGCGTTCATTATTTTATTAGCAGCCTAAAATGGCGGCTAATCAAAATAATTTGTGCAAATCATTAAGAGTACAAACTTTGGATATACAGCGGTTGCGCAATGCATTAGCGTGCACCGGCCCGCGTGCAAATATCAAATGCGGTGAACCTGGATAAAAGAGCTAAATAGCCCTGGTGAGCTGGAGCGACAGCATGTTTATTTATAGCATAATTCAGCTCCACGGTAAATGGCATTGAATAGACTTATGCAAATGATGAACCCGGATATGCATGCCATGGGACGCAAACCTGTTAATTAGGAGCGCAAGGTGCCACTGCGGAATGGAGAGAAAAAGCCAACGTGTTCTTCATTTGTAAATATAATATCCGTTTTACCATGGTAATCAGAATCTGCGCGACTACCCAGTTTATTTTTTAAATTGACCTCTTTACAATGCTCTCTTCATCTGTGTAATTGTCTGTTGCATATATTGCAAATATTTGTTGCTACGTTCGTATGATCCATGTTTGCACTGGAAAAGTGATTGAACGGACACCCAGATATGTTTTACGAATTGTCATATTTTGCGGTTGATAAATAGAGCTATTCGAAAGAATGAGCTTTTACAAAGTAGTCAGTAACAAGTCCCACCGTGATATTGGAAACTGTAAGTGTGTCGCCAAGCGTATCTATTTACTTGACCAAAGGAAAAATGACATTTTTTTCAATGGACAGCCAGTTGCCTTTTGGATTCCATTTTTGCTGTAAAGTCACCTGTGTAATCAAACCTCAAAAGTGTAGTAGATTGATTTTGTGTATGTGATTTAGAGGCAGGGGCGTATAATTAATGTTTCAAAACTCCACAGGAATAAAACCATCGCTTTGCGTCATCGCGACGTCGACACTCGAAATATGTGCATGTGTGGCTCCTGACAAATCTTTGCTTTTTCTTGTCATTCTGTTCACTTAGTAAGACGTGCCCTGTATCGCAAGCTTATATCGCGCAGGCGTGATCCAATCTGAGCCCGGCGAAATGCTGCTGGATGTCGAGTAGGATCACCGTCTGCTCTGTTGTAATGTAACCCAGTTCTGGCTCGGAGTAAACCGAGAAACTGATCTACCTTTGATGCTTTTTTTGCACGCGAAGGGAAATCGGATGGTGCACATTTGTTCGGTCACTTATCGCAACAAGCGACGATATCAACCTGTGGATGCGTGCATCTGTAGATTATACACCGGGATCGGGGATAACGTGGTCAGCCCCCCAGCCATTAACGCGGAGGGCGATCAGCTGTCGCACCGGGTTTTTTTTTTTAATGCCAGCCGAAAACGGGAAGACTGGAAGCGCTAACATCGTTTTATGAATGGCACTGACATGGAGGAAATTCCGTTTCAGAAAGTCAAAACCCGAAGGAAGAAAGGCCACTGTCCCCCCGGGATCCCTCTCAATGCCATCGCCTGCGAGGACGAGTTTGATTGCAAGGAGCTTGAATCGCTGTTCCAAAATTACAACCTGAAACTGGAGCAGACCTCGACCCTGAAAGCCCTAGCAGTGCTGATCATCACGGCATCAACTTTGGCTGTGTTGGAACTGGTCTCCGGTCCGAGCCTGACCATGTCCAAAGGGTCGCATCCGGTCCATTGCATTATATTCGCCTCTTTATTCATTGTCACCAATGTCAAGTATTTGCAGGTGACTCAGCTACAGCAGATCGTCAACCTGACCCTGCTGTTCAGCTTCACTTTTTCGTTCCTGTGCTGCCCGTTCTCCCTCGGAGCTTATGGAGCGGAGCCGCCGGTGTCGCCTGAGCAGGGGATGTGGCAGCTGCTGCTGGTCACCTTTGTCGCCTATTGCCTCCTGCCCGTGCGAACTCTGCTGGCCGTCCTTTTCGGGATTATGATCGCCATTTCTCACCTTATTGTGACAGCCACGTCGGTCACTGTTAAAAGGCAGAGGTTGTGGAGAACAGTAAGTGCCTTTTACGATACTTCCACCGTGGCAGCTCTCAGTGCCCGCCACAGCGCGCCCTTTCCCCGGATAATCGGACCCGCGGTAGCCTAATTAATGCCACGCACGGTTCAGCACCTAAAAATGGACAGCGGAGCCGGGCGTCTCTCTTTCTAGGAAATCGTGTAGATGAGCGAGTGCCCCGCTGTTGTTTTAATAAACCTAATCAATATCGCAGCAACTTCCATTAAGCTTGTGTTCTGTACACGCAACCTTAAAATGGCAAAAGATAAAAAAAAGTTTATGCTCGACTCGTGTTTAGGTCGAGGGTCGCTCTCCCCAGGTATCCTAAAACTAAGGTGTCTAGGAACGGATTTGATTACCAAGATTGAAAATCATTCTTGTAATTCATCAAATTCTGATGCATTTGACGCGATTAAGAAAGTTTTGTATAGTAAACCCCAAAAGAAACAGGAATAGCAATATGTTGTATGTATAGCCACAAAAATTGACATGTCATAGAAAGTGACACAGGCCTACTGAATTATCAGTATTATTCTGTATTATTCCAAGTTTACTATAAGGTAGCCTAGTGTCAGATCGCAGTGAGTGAACCCACCACTCGCTCGCAATCGCGTTCAGCTGTCTAGGTAATATAAAGATTGCAAGCCATGATATGATTGATAATCAACAAAACATGTTGTCTTCTTTAATGAAGCACCGTGGCTTTCATTTTAACGTCATGCTCCAAAATCTAGAAGCTAGATATACATAAGCAATCCACGCTGATTAATATGAAGTTATTGAGAAGTGCTATGCATTTAACCACGAAATCAGTGTGCAAAAAAGCGGAGATTCAAGACGAATGTTTGATCCTAGAGAAACGTGTTTTTACAATGACTACAAGACTAATCCAAATTTATGTAGAAAAATCTGAATCCGAATATTACTGCCACATTGCAAAAACCCACCCGCCGACTTGTATAAATATCGCCAGACTACAGTAATGTAATGTCAACCGTTGACATGAATAACGTGGTAGACATCACAATTTAGTGAAAATCTTTGTTTATATGAACAAACCAATAGTAGACACCGGCTAAAATTGTCCACATGAAATTGTCCACATGAAATCTATTGCTAATAACGCATATATAAATATTTTAATAAATACTGTAATTTGAAATAACATTAGGCTATTAGAATAATTTGGTGACTTAATATGCGTTTTATATTCAATGCAGCTGTAATCGCAGTTTTGAATGATATTTTGTAAACCGGTATGGACATTACGGTAACTTTTGAGTTCTGTTTACAGATAGCCTATTCTAAATATTAGCTTTTCCTCAGAAAACAAATGACATATTAAAATGATTACAATAGGTTTATAGGCATCGTTTTGCAGTTGTATGGAAACTGGGTATTGCATAGCTTACCTGACAAGTCCATTAAAACTAATATCTGTTCACTTGTCGAGGCTAAACCACCATTTACTGATACGACATTTTACGGCCAATTACAGCATTATTATTAATTATCACAATTGACATATAGCCTATGAGCAGGGAGTGTTCCCGTTTCAAATGACAAAAAAGATATTAGAAAATTAGAGACTACACTGATCTCTTTTAAGTTTGAGTGCTGGTAAAAAAAGCAGTGTGCGTGGGTGTTTATTAAAGTCGGGCCCTTCATAGACTCGCTCGGCGATCTGCAGATGCTGACGTAAGCGCTTATGAACGCAGTTCATATGCAGGGAAGGCGCAGTCACAACTTGATAAGATTTTACCGATATGCTGGACCTCTAATCATATGTGTCATAATATAATTAATAAGCTGTTAGAGTTAATGACTCTTAGGGTAACAGGAAGTGATGCGCACGTCGTTGAGATTCAGTGTTATTTCAAATCCTAATCGATAACCAGAAAGCATTGCCTGTTAGGCTGTGGGAATTAGCATTTGGTTTAGTAATGTCATGTTTGGGTTCTGTAGTAGTTTTTCACTCTAAGAAAGAGTGTTATTTAGCCATTTTGGAGATGCAGTTGACCCCCTTACAAATATCCGCTTATACCCTTGGCCCACTCGTCCCCTGTAATTCTGGATAAAATCGGGTCACAGGAGATGAATTTGCTCTATTGGTTCATTCAGAAAGCTCCGGAGAGGTCAACCTCATCGTTCACCTGGTGAACTTCGAATGAGCTCGACAGCGAGGAATGGCATGCAGTCCGTCTGTGTTTCTGAAGCAGCGCTTCCCCAACTGGGCTTTGGGGACCCACACTTGGTCCACGTTTTTGCGGCACCCCCCCCCCCCCCCCCAGCTCCCTACATGGACTGTCTGTAGGTCCCCGAGGAGCGGTTTGGGAAACACTGTTTCTGAAGGTGATGATGGACAGACCAGAAGCTGCACTGCTGGGCAGAGAGTGCACTGGACAGAGGGTGTCTAATCGATTCAGTACAGGTGCGGCAGAGATAGCAAAGTGATCCAAAAACAAATCAAGCAGAAGATTTACCTTTAAGTGGATGGGAGTGAACAAGTATGCTGAAGGTTTTCTAGTAGGTCTTTGAAATCCATGCCATTTTGACTTCCACACTTGCACTAGTATAACAGCAATTTAATTTAGAAAGTGAGTTCTCTATATTATAGAATCGTGGACCTTCTCCAATGGAAAAAAAAAAAAACCCGTTGCTCTATATAGCTGGATCGACAAGAGAAGTTGGGTGACTGAAACTTTTTATTACCATAAAACTGAATTCGTTTTATCAGAGAACAGCCATTAATTCATGGCTTACAGGAGCGAATGAAGGACATCCATTGGTTGCATTTTTGGGCATCGTACTGTATGTCATGTTGGTCCTTGTGGAGCAGCCTGGAATACACATTTCAATGTTAAAAATGTGCTTTGCATCTCATAGTCCTTCTGCACAGTTCCAGCCCTGTGGACGATCGCTGTAACCTTCTTGGCCGTGTGCGAGCTGAGCATCTCAGGACACCGCTTTCTGTTTTCGACAGCTGGTGGCCAACGTGGTTCTTTTCACGAGCGTCAACCTGTCCGGGCTGTTTGTGAGGATTCTGACGGAGAGAGCCCAGAGGAAAGCGTTTCTGCAGGCACGCAACTGCATAGAGGAGAGGCTTCGCATGGAGGACGAGAATGAGAAGCAGGTGGATACACAGGAACACACACACACACACACACACACACACACAGATATACAGTGAGACACACAGACACACACAGATATACAGTGACACACACACACACAGATATACAGTGACACACACAGACACACACACACATATACAGTGACACACACACACACACACACACACACACACAGATATACAGTGACACACACAGACACACACACACACAGATATACAGTGAGACACACAGACACACACACAGATATACAGTGACACACACACACACAGATATACAGTGAGACACACAGACACACACACACAGATATACAGTGACACACACACACATACACATATACAGTGACACACACACACGGATATACAGTAAGACACACACACATATACAGTGACACACACAGACACACACACACTTATAGTCACATACACACACACAGACACACAGACACACACAGACACACATACGCTCACAGTGCCAGGGCCTGGTTTGTCATTTCTGGGGCCCCACACAATAAATGACATCAGCCCCCCTCCCCCCTCCAGTGCAGTGACTGTATGTGGCCTGTCCTTGGGGGCCCCATGCAATCGCGTGGTTTGACTGGTGGTAAATGCCACCGATGGCTATAGTATAGCTCTACTCCAACAAAATTCTAAACACATGAAAGTCAGTGACAAGTTTAGCTCTTCTGATTTAATCGAGTAACTAGCTATTTTCAATGGGTAGCGATCGCACCTCGTATCGGCGTGTGAGTGGGGCTCACATGCGCTCCCTGTGCTGCACTGGATCTCTGCACAGATTTCCTTAAAGTTTGAAAAACATCCACCTTTACATGCCTTGGCACTGAGACATGACTGTCACCTTCCTTGATTGTGTAGACATAATTTCTTAAGTGCAGCTTATAGCCGCAGCTAAATTCCCTTTTTAAAGAAATTAACCAACTTCATACCACAGCTGGTGGCATCCCTGGAAATGGGGGCGGGGGCGGGGGGCTTTGACAAAGTTAGACAACGTGATCATCCATGTCCTTCTCTTGGAAAACAGCGTTGGATTTATTTTTAGGAACGTCTCCTGATGAGCCTGCTCCCCAGAAACGTGGCCATGGAGATGAAAGAGGACTTCCTGAAACCTCCTGAGAGGATCTTTCACAAGATCTACATCCAGAGGCATGACAATGTCAGGTAGGGCCCCCCCCTGATAGGGCCGCACTGGTAGGGCGCCCCCAAGTGAGCACTCAGGGGACTGAACAACCCTGCTCCATTGACTGAGGCGTCGATTTGCTCTGTTAAGCGGGCAGTCCTGCAGTTTCCCCTTTCAACTGCTTATTAAAATGCAGCCCGTCTCTCTATGTTAGACAGCCACGAGTTCAAAGCGAGCGAACGTGACCCCCGCCACTCCTCCCTCCCTGGCAGAAACACGCAGGATATTTCCTTACCCAACTCACAAAATTTCAGACATCAAATGATCGGTGGATTTTCAGTAATGTGTTTAACCAGAGATATTACCATGAATATGAAATCTGTGTGTGGCGTCTCTGTAAGGGGCAGGGCAGCATGACACTGTCTAGGGTCTTTGCCTGTCATCATACCCATTGGGGTCCATTATAAAGTCACCCTGCCATCTATGATTAGAAATTAGATTGAATGGAGGCCAAACGGACAGCAAGTGTGTATCCCTAGAAGGCTGCTAGGTGCTGAAGCCTAGTCTTAAAGGGACACACCCCCATTTTCATTGGCCGACGTAACATCAGGGTCTCGATGACCTGCCGCATCAGCGCAGTGGTCTTAAAGGGCCGCACCGCCATTTTGATTGAACGATGTGAAAGCCGAGTCCACATGCTCCTCTGTGCTTTGGCATGATGGTCTTAAAGGGGCGCACCCCCATTTTGATTTGGCCCTCTATGTCAGTGTTCCACGTGCTGCGTCCACACATGATTGCACTGCCTATTCTGGTAATTGTGCGGTGAGCAATTACTCTCCTAATTTGAGGAGCAGCTTCATCAGAGCCTCCGCCGTCTTTTGGTGGGGGGGGGGGGGGATCACGGGCTGCTCGTAGAGGAGTAATTAACGTGCATTTTCCGAATGTCAACGAAGCAGACAAGCACCCTCTTTTATGTTGATCTCCTCAACAAGCACACCAGACACAAATATGATCAGTTATGCCTGAAGATGTATGGGGGTGGTCACTTCTGGGAGGGGAATTATCAAAACAAAATCATAAAACAAGTTGAATATTAATGTGTTGGCATATATGTATATCAGGAAGGTGTATATTGTCACCAATGGCACCAAACAAGAACAACGCAAAAAATGTGGGCTGGCTGTTAAAATGAAGGAATCTATCTGGGTTCCTCTGGGCCTGTGTGCTCAACATGGGACACCTCGGAGATATCATGCTATTTTTTTGTCCGTTTATTTCTGAGAAATGCCGAGAATTACACTTTTCCACACGTTTCCCTCCCTCTGGGGAGGAGGGAGAGCAGCAGTTGATTTTTCATTCCAGCTCTTAATCTCCCACTATTGTCTTGGGTCGTGTCTTTGTTTTGGATGCATTTTCTTTTAACATTCCTGGGTTTGAATGTGTGAAATAGCCACAGTTTGCTGTTAAATAGTTCCTGTTTATAAAGGGACTTTCAAATAAACTATTCAAAGCGGCATAAATTAAGTCTGGGCAGTCTTAATGGTACATGATGTCATCCGGCACTGAGATGCAGGGACATGCTGTTCTGCGGGTCTATGCTGAGGGACGGCTGCCTTGCTTCTTCCAGCATCCTGTTTGCCGACATCGTGGGCTTCACTAGCCTGGCATCCCAGTGCACGGCACAGGAACTGGTCAAGCTGCTCAACGAGCTCTTTGGCAAGTTCGACGAGCTCGCCACGGTGAGTGCCAGCGTCACCCCTTACCTCCACCCACACAGAGGCGGCCCGCTTGCGAGTCCAAGCCGGGGTGTATGGGTTTGAACTCATTAGGACTTACAATGCTGGCCAACAAGGCTGTTTTTAACACATGTTTGCAAGCACAACACTACTGAACAACACCGAACAACAACACTACTGAACAACACCGAACAACAGCACTACTGAACAACACCAAACAACAACCCTACCAAACAACAGTACTACCGAACAACCCCGAACAATAACCCTACCAAACAACAGCAAAAAACAACACAACTTCTTGTCTCCTTTATGCAAAGACGCAGGCTCTAGGTTATGATTTTACTAGAAATTGACTAATTCGCTCAGACAAAACACCGAAAATCCCATT
>JAODLC010000085.1:4513009-4523016 GCA_026781145.1 Hippopotamyrus pictus | reverse complement strand
GTATAAGGTAGGGCACAACCTTGGGAGCATGCCAGTCCATCATAGGGTATAAGGTAGGGGACGCCCTGGGGAGCATGCCAGTCCATCACAGGGTACAAGGTAGGGGACACCTTGGGGAGCATGCCAGTCCATCACAGGTATTAAAAGTGCCGTATTATTTTGGTTCACCATATATTAAAAAAATATATAATTTATCTATACACTCTCAGAAAAATGGGTAATAATTTGTAACTTTGCTTGTTACTGGTGCTGTACCCACAAGGGTCTGCCAAGTGTAGCCTTACCTGTAGGAAATTGTACCTTTTAAGGTACAGAAATGGACTCTGAGGAATATTTCTGTACCATTGATGGTACATTAATGCGGTTTGTACCTTTGGGATGTTCCAGAGTGCATTTATGTACCTTTTAAGTACAGTTACGTAAATGAAACAACTTTAACTTGAAAATATCAGTCCTTGTTCAGTCACTCCAAGTCTGTTCAGTTTTTCAGTTAAATCTGGAACCAGACAACAAAAACTTTTTATGTAGGGCCAAAACTGCTAATTATTTCTCAGAACAAACACTTGCAGAAAATGCTAATGAAGGAGCGTATAATTATTCAGTTTAATCCCAATATCTAATTTAGCTGGGTATCAGAGGGCATTTCTAAAACATTTGCAGATGGGGCTGGTGTGTGGTCAGTGGGATAGAATGCTATGCCCGCGGTCGGAAGGTTGTCAGTTCAAATCCCTGCCTTGGCAGAGTGATTTCACCATTGGGTCCCCGATCGAGGCCCCTACCCCTCCAGAGACACTCAGCCCTGCTATCTATAAAACATGTAAGTCTCTTCAGCTAAAAGTGCCTGCTCAAAAAATAGATTCCAGATTTGACAAAATACATGGGCAACGTGCAGCCCTGCACTCTTGATCAGCGCGGCAGGCGAGTTAATGAAATGCAAGCATAATGTAAGTGCGAGTGTGATGTACTTGTGACAGATTGTTTTTCCAGAACAGGATGGGTAAGACCTCAAAACAGGCGTCACACGAGCAGAGCTTGCACATACACACACACACACACGCGCGCGCACAGTGGCGTGCTCTTTTGTTTATTTGACAGGCGATCTTGACCAGCGCGGCTCAGAAGCCTGCCTGCCCCTCGGCCGGCCAGTGGGCGGCTCCCTGACGGCGCCCCCTGCTGTCTCCGCAGGTCGGTGGCCGAGGCTACAGAGGTGGACCTGAATATGCGCGTGGGTCTGCATACGGGCAGGGTGCTCTGCGGCGTTCTGGGCCTCCGCAAGTGGCAATATGACGTCTGGTCCAACGACGTGACCCTGGCCAACGTGATGGAGGCTGGAGGCCTTCCTGGGTCAGCGCACGGCTCGGGGAAACCGGCCAAATGATCCGTTAGCCGCCCGGGCATGTAGCCGCATTGCTTTATGCATCTCTGCAGATGCAAAGAGAAATGCGACCGTCTCCCCATTTATGGCCAACTGTCCTGGGTGAATACGCACTGAACGCGCATCTGCCCTGAACAGGAAGGTCCACATTACCAGAACTACCTTGGAGTGCCTAAACGGCGACTACGAAGTGGAACCTGGCTACGGGCACGAGAGGAACGCCTTCCTGCAGAAGCACGACATCGAGACCTTCTTCATCGTGCCGTCACACCGGCGCAAGGTGAGGCACAAGTTAAATGGAGGGAGACAGCGACAGTGAGGGATGTAATTGTGCACGGCCTATTTGCATCTATTCAAAACTGAAGATCTTTATTGGTCATGTGCATCAAATGCACTGGGATGTTTACCGATTTAGCTACACTGTTACAAAGCGACTAAAGACAAAAATAGGCAACATGCTGATAAAGTGACTGATAATTATTAAATCAAATCGGCAGGAATAAAGCAAAATATCATCCTTGTAGCCGTTGTGTCTCCAGTGACATTTTGGTTTTTAATTTGTGTTTGAGTGTGAGACTCTTTTACAGTGAGAATGAGTCGGAAGAGCCCAGTAACAGGATCCCTTTGCAGGAACTGGGACCTTCTGATGTGGCTGAAGAGTTTTGTAGGAGGGCATGGGGCTTCGGCAAATGGGGGGGGGGGGGGGGCTCTAATTAAACGTCCTTGGTGGGTGATGTTTAGGGGGGGGATAGTGGCGCATTTCGGAGAGACCATGGCCCAGGAAGGCCCCCCCCCCTTTGAGGCTGACCCTGTGCTCTCCATGGCTCATGCCCCCCCCCACTTGAGTGAGAGGAGGAGTGGTAGATGTCCCCGAGGGCGGAGGGAGGCCTCCTTCTCCGTCCGCCCCCTTTTCCGCCAGCCTCCTGGAGCGCGCGTGGAATTCCGCTCCCCCCCCAAAGCTCGGCGTCTTGCTGACTCGACAAATCTGGCAAAGACCATTTGGCAAACACCTGAAAAAGCCACAACTTTCCCAGTGTCAAGACTCATACCTCACTGGGGACTGACACTGTGTGTCAGGGGTTAAGTGTGTCAGCACATCAAACAAGCCACGCTGTGCCAGTTATACCGTGCTCTTAAAATCCCACGCAAGTGGCGCCAAAGGGCCCCTACAGATTCTGCCGTTCCTCATGAAAGCGGGTTTTAATTGATTTCAGCCACTTTTAAAAGGTCCCTTTGTAGAATCATGACTTTGCCTTATTAATGTTTGAGGAACGGCTCCGGTGTGGTTTTTGTGTGCTTGCAAAGGAGTTCGACAGTCTTTTCACTGCGTGTAACATCTCCGTAGCTAAGTAACAGGCAGCAAAAGAGCCACAGATGGGCAACTTACTTTGGTCCGCCTTGTGACTGCAGTAACGTGTTCTTCAGTAACCCGCTCCCTGCCCCCCCTTATGTGCTTTGGAGCAGGGAGGCGGGGGGGGGGAGGTGTTGTTTGTGACTCTCGAGGTGTGAATGTTCTAGTCTTGGCCGCAAACCCTCAGTCTGTGCCGTGGGCGAGCTCTAAGTCTGAGATAACGCATTTCGTTACGGAGTCAGTTACGGAACAAAGAACGTGCTAGAAACTTCTTTGTGCTGCTTTACAGTCATTGGGAGGGACTTTTATCCAGAGCAACCTACGGCTTTACCCGTTTTAAGTCCAACGATTTTCCCAAAGTTCTGGTTTAAGTACCTTTTACACGGTACTACAGAAGTGTCCCCTAACAGATTTAAACCAGCAATATCCTGTTTGTGCCTCTATTATTCTCCTGACTGTTGCCAGCTGTTGGTGTAATGTAGTTATATCCTTACCTCATTGCATTGTTTTTCTTCCTGTGCTTTCTTTCACGTCCATTGCCGTACGGTCCGAGCCCTGCTGATTTTCCAGCCTTCCCTTACCTGTGAGCCAGGTGTGAAGCCTCCAGCCAATCAGAACCAGTATTTATTAAACGATCTATCTGGCAGGATGGAAAACATGGCCTGAATCTGGAATCGAAGTCCAGATTTGAAGACCCCCGGCCTGAGGGGTCACGTTATTAAGGTCCACTGAAGAATTTCACACCTAAAATGCTTTAAACGGCTTTGCGACCCAGATCCGTCTGTTCCGGGGAGCCGCGGGGCTCCCTGTGAGCCTGTTACGCACCGCCGGCGATTTTGACATCCCCTCTGTCTTTGTTTATACCCCCCCAACCCCGACAGATATTTCCCGGATTAATTCTCTCCGACATAAAGCCTGCCAAGAAGATGAAGTTCAAGACCGTGTGCTACCTGCTGGTACAGCTGATGCACTGCCGTAAGATGTTCAAGGCCGAGATCCCATTCTCCAACGTCATGACCTGCGAGGATGGAGACAAGGTAGGTGGCACCTCCAGCCCCAACATGCAGGGTTCGAGCGTGGGCCTGATCGCGACCTGTTTCTTCTCTAGAATCGAAATTCAGGATAATAACTTTATCGTTCATGCATCGATATGACACCATCCGATTGAGGCCCGAAGATCTAATCTGATGTTCACTCCATAAAGGTCTGCTCTGCTAGAAAACACAGAGCAGATCTGCATAGACAGGTCTGAGAACAGTGGATATTGTTAATCTATGTTTTATGATCTTGGTTTGAAGGGAATCGCCCTGTCTCCAAGAAATGCAAAGTTTATTTTGATCACAGTACCTGAGTGACAGTAGGGCGATTCACTGTTAATTCGACCTTGGCTGTGTCCTAATGGTTGTAAGTTCAAATCCCATGGCTGTCCAAGTAATTATATCACTGTTGGGCCCTTGACCAAGACACAGTACAATGTAATATACTGAACAATTATATCAGTTGAATTAGTGATTTCTTAAACATATACAGCATGTTCTGAAAAATGGTTATCATTTTTGGCCATAATTGGAGAGTTCTAAGGCTGTAGTCTCAGAGCCAGTGTGCATTGCATTATGGGAATGAGCAGACCGAAACCTGCAGTGTGAGTGAAGCCTTACAAAGGTGCTTCTTCAGAGCGATGGGCTGCAGCATGACGATGTTTCCCAGCCTCAGGCCCTGGCTAGCATTGGCTCCGGGGCCTCAGTGACCCTCTCCAACAGAAGGTGGATGGATGGATAGACAGACAGATGAACGGATGAATGTACGGATGGATGAACGAACAGATGAGTGGGTGCACGGGTGATGGATGGATGGATGGATGGATGGAGGCCTGCTTGGTGTCGATCTGTGAAGTGGCGGTCTGGCTGACCGCTGCAGCAACCACACTGGGGCTGACGGCCGTGTCCCGGCAGAGACGGGCTCTGCGCACGGCGCCAGAGAAGCTGCGGAACCGCACGTCCTTCTCCGCCAACGTGGCACACAGCAGCCCCGGCACGCGGGTCAACCGCTACATCGGGCGTCTGATCGAGGCGCGCCAGACCGAGTCGGAGACCGCCGACCTGCACGTGCTCACGCTGACGTACCGGCACTCGGAACGCGAGCACAAGGTGAGCCGGCCGCCGGGCCCCGGGCTCGTCCCGTTACGCGTCACTTCCTGCCTTATTCCTGTGACGCCTCCTGGCTGCTCTGGTTGACCTTTGACCCCTCCATCCCCCCCCGCCCCTTGTTTCAGTACTACCAGGTCCTGGATGAGTACTTCACCGGCGCCGTCATTCTCTCTCTGGTCCTCGCTGCCTTATTCGGACTGATCTACCTTCTGACGATCCCACAGTGCGTACGGCCCGCCCCCACCCCCGTGGCCCCCTGTCCCCGTGCTAGCCGCTAACCCGCCATGTGCCTCCTCCCCCCCCCCAGGGGCACCGTGGTGCTGGTCCTCCTCGTCCTCAGCATATGCTCCCTTTCCGCCTGCATCATGTACCTGCATGTCACCAAAGTACAGGTAACACCCGCCGTTACCATGCCAACACCGTCCCCATCCCCCTCCTCCCCAAACAGTCTCCCCTCTAATCTGTGCCCATCTAACCACAGCAGCCTAGTCAGATTAATGGCCTCCTTTCCCGTCCCTTTGCCCTTACGCACGCTGTAACAACGAGCCACACCTTCTTTTACCCTCCACAACCCAATCCCAGCATCCCCAGTGTCTGCACACCCAGAGCTCGCCTTTCCGTGCCAATCCCCCCCCCCCCCCCCCCCCCCCCCCCCCCCCCCCCCCCCCCCCCCCCCCCCCCCCCCCCCCCCCGGTCGGGCTCATCCCGTCTCATGTCTCCTCCCCATCAGTGCTTCCCGGGATGCCTCACCATTCGGATCAGGACCGCCCTGTGCGTATTCATAGTGCTCTTGCTCTACTCCGTCGCCCAGGCCTGTGTGGTAAGAACACAGAAGTCCCACGATCTAAGCCTCTACTGGCCGCAGTGACGTGCGTGTAACTGTAATTATTGCCTTTTCGCACGATATTTCAGTCTTAATTCCTTGGTCGCCTTATTTATATGCATGTAATTCAGTGTTTGCCAACCCAGTCCACATTTATGCTCCCTCCCAGCTCCCAAGGAAAACCAAATTCCTGGTATGGGTGTTTTGGGAAGATGTAACTCTACGTGTGACGTCTCATACCCTGATGTTCTAGGTGGGCTGTGTGCCTGGGCCGTGGGGTCGGAGCTCTCCCGGTTCCGTCGTCATCCTCGACGCCAGCGGTGCCAACCGTACCGTGGCGGAGCTGCCGTGCGAGAGCGCCCCCTACGCCTTCCTGTCGTGCGCGCTGGGCACGCTCACCGTCGCCCTCTTCCTGCGCGTCTCCTGGCTGCCAAAAATGGCCCTGCTGCTCACCATCAGCGTCCTCTACGTTGCCGTGCTGGAGCTCAGCGCCTTCCGGAAGTCGCTGGGGTATGGGCCGGCCCGCTCCGGCGAATTAAGGGCCTTCGGCCGCTGCCTTCCGCATTGGGCCCGGAGTGAAATATTTCCTGCTATTTTAGAGGCCGACATATATATAGCTTTCGGTTTATTCTTAAAAGAAGTCCATCTTGCGGTAGCTAAATCGGAAACTGAAACCTTGTAACTAAAGATAAGTGTTACCATGGCGACGAGGCCGTCCGCCAAAATGGCCGCGCGGCCTCCAACTGTCGAACGGAACCTTCTGTCCCTGTTTCACAGGGGCGGGGCTTTCTACCTCCGCGGCTACGAGCCCGTCCTCGCCCTCCTGCTGTTTGCCAGCACCTCGGCCCTGCACTCGCGGCAGCTGGACCTGAAGCTGCGGCTCGACTACCTGTGGGTGGCGCAGGTGAGCCACGCTTACGCCAGTTCACCGTCCACATCGCCGGCATTGGAGTCATGGACGTGGGAACGAAAAAACCAGCCGCGTGAAATGAAAGGATCCTCTATTTGCCCTTCGCGCGGCACATTACAATGCAGCTTTTCACATGTTGCGTTCCTTTGAGACTCACGTGCGTATAGACATTTTAGAGGGGGTTAAGGACTTTGCACAGGAGCCCAACAGACATATGCCGGGACTCGAACCAATGACCTTCTGATGCCAGGCACAGTGACTGGAACTTGCCAACCCAAACTTCACCTCATGTCAAAACGGGGAAAGCACATCAGAAAACAGAATGGGCGTCAGGTCGCAGCGTGATTTCAGCTAGATGAGGGGTTGGGCATCAAGGTCTGTGTGTTTACTGGGGGGGGTGCAAGGGTGCTGGCTTAGCCCCTCCCCATTGAGCATTACCGTCAGACACTCAGCTGGTCTTTATATGCATTCACACAGCTGGATGTTCTCCTGGGGCTAATTCGGAGTAAGTCCTACATGCAGAGGAGCAGTGGATTCCTTCTGCAGCGCCACCTACTGGGCGGCAGATTTTTCGCAGAATGAGGCTTTAGAATTAGCTACATTTAAATGACAGTTTGCTCCCTCTGTGTCTACGACACCTCTATATTTGCAGTGCTGCGAGTCTACCTGCCGAGGGCGCCACTGCACCGGCGTGAGCGAGGCCCCCGGAAGTGAACAGGTCAGGGCGTGACCCTGTATAAAGAAGCCCCCCCCCCCACAGCTGTAATGCTGTTTCTAATTTCCTCTATTTAGTTTTGTTTATCTCCACTGCATATCGCATTATTTCATACATCCTCCCAGTAGGTGCCTAATCGGCCCAGACGCAGGTTTCGGTCCTTGCTGAGGCTCAGTGACAGCTTTTGGGCCCGAGTGGAGGTTTATCGGAGCCCGAGTCTCATGTGGCGGCGGGCGGCCCAGGGCCCGGGACGGTAGCCATATCCCACGTCGCCCACGTCGCTAATGCTAACGGCGCGACAGGAAAGCCCCGGGGAGATGAAAGGACACACGGCCAGGGGAACAGGCGCCGAGGCCCCCCCCCCTCCCTCGTGCAAGCCCTCGTGAAGCATATCAAAGGCCCCCCCCCACCCCAACAGGCCTTTTGATGTGTTGCACCATCCCTTGGCCACCACCAGGGGGCCTTGGCGCTGATGAGTAGGAGGCCTGCAAACTGCCATGTTTGCTTTGCTGCTTCCTGAAACAATGGTCCGGTCCTGCCCGTCACGCTCACGCATCCTGAGCCGTCCTGCGGCAGACTGGTACCCAAATGCTGATCAGTCCGCTCAGTTCGCACCGTGAGGATAAACATAACTTCAAAGAAGCATAATCTCTTACTTCTCCTAATTCCAAAAGGTACAAAAGGTATATTTCACCTAGAGTCATTTTTTCTTAATTTGTCCCAAAAATCCCTCTTACGTTGCCTAGAACCCGTTTTGCCTACATAAGCATTCCCTTCTTGATTACTGCCCTCTTGTGGTAATTAATGAGAACTACTTTGGAGTGTGATGTCATTTATTTGCCTGCATTTGAGGTTTTCAGACTCATCTAAAGACCCATTTTTTATTTCCCCTCCATCTTTCTGGGATCTGACGCATGTCACGTCTTGAGACTGCTAACCCCCCCACCCCCCACTAACTGAAAACAGGACTTTTTTTCTCCATTTAATTCAGATACTTAGTGTGTGGAAACACTTGTGTACAGGCTGCCTGTCATTCTTGATTGCATAGTATTTTTTAGCACACACATATCCAAAACGACATTCATTTTTCAGAAAGAAGGATCAGATCCTGGAGAAATTGAGCGTTAAGGGTCTTGTTCAAGTACCTAATGGTGTAATCGCTTTGCCGATCTGGGATTTGAACCTGCGACCTTCTGTTCACCGGCACAAAATCTGAAGCTGGGAACATAAACTGGAGATTTATTCAGCTGTCAGATGCACCATATGTGTTTGTGTTGGCAGGCGGAGGAGGAGAGAGACGGGATGGAGAAAGTGAAACTGGACAATAAGCGGATCCTGTTTAACCTGCTGCCTGCCCACGTCGCCCAGCACTTCCTGCTGTCCAACCCCAGGAACATGGTGAGTTCCGTGCTGGGTGCGTGATCCTCGCAACAGCTGTTTCAGCTTTGCCTTGTTTTGAAAAGATGGCGGGGACTGGATCCACAGGGGGGCGTCGCCGGGGCCCGTGGTTTGGTGACACGGGCCGTTGGGTCTGGGCCTGGAAGACCTGCCGTCGGCCTGCCCGGGCGCTCGTTCCAGAACTTTCCGGGGCTTGCTTCGTTGCGAGCCGTTTTATGGGAAGTGACGGAATCCAGCCATGCCAGCGGCCGCAGCTCCATGAAAATCTGTGTTTTTTCTTGCAGCAAATTGCAGTTGGTCACACGCCTATTACGTCAGATGGTTTATAACCGCAGCGCCGTTTCGTTTAGCTAATATTTGGGTGTCTTGTCTGCCGGGGAGGCTAAATTTGGTGCAAACTGGTCAATAAACATGACAAACATATGATAAGAGGCTAGGAATGTACTCCGCCTGCCTGCTTATGCCGCTGGTTCTCCACCAGGATCTGTACTACCAGTCCTATGCCCAGGTGGGGGTGCTCTTTGCCTCCATCCCCAACTTCAACGACTTCTACATCGAGCTGGACGGCAACAACATGGGCGTGGAGTGCCTTCGACTCCTCAACGAGATCATCGCCGACTTCGATGAGGTGCGATCCTCACCTCTCCCGATCTCTCACAGTCCGCCCACCCATCTTCCAAACACTAACCCTGGTCAGCATATCTGGTCAGGAATACAGCGTCTACCAACTGCATTTCCCAACCCAGTCCGTCGGGACTCCCAGACAGTCCGCATTTTTGCTCCCTCCCAGCTCCCAGTCAATCAAGAACACAGAATACCTTGGACGGGCGTTCTATGAGCTGGGAGAGAGCAAAAATGTGGACTGTCTGGGGGTCCCCGGGGACTATATGACATTCACAACAGCACTACAACGCTTTATAATCTTCTCTCCATACATCCATGTACCAACCAACTTAACCTGGTTTGGGTTGCAGGCTAGATAAAGGGATATATTTTCAGGGAGAAGTTTAACACCCAGCTTATTTTGAGGAATCCTGGCATTCTGTCTGTAACAGTCCTGGGAACTTTCACATCAAAATTTCCCTTCCAGTTTTGTAGCAGCTTCATGCCCACCATAGCCATCCCAAGAACTTGGTTAACAGTCTGCTACAAATGCTAACACGCGAGCCGCGGAAATGCTAGGCCTGTGCTATTTTCAGAGGAGCAGCGGTGCCCTTATTCTGACACGCGACTCTCACTCTGCCCCACATGGCGTGCTTGCGGATGCCCCCCCCCCCCCCCCCCCCCC
>JAODLC010000085.1:4500422-4512909 GCA_026781145.1 Hippopotamyrus pictus | reverse complement strand
ATGGGGTGCTTGGGGGTGCCCCCCCCCCCCCCCGTGCCACCAGACGCAGAACCACACCACAAAGGGGCTTTTTTTAATTTGTTTTTTTCTCTTTTTTTTTCCCTTTAGCTCATGGACAAAGAATGTTACAAGGACATCGAAAAGATAAAGACCATTGGGAGCACATACATGGCAGCTGTAGGCCTGGTTCCGACTGTCGGGAAAAAGGTGTGGGTCTGTTTTAAAAAAAAACAAATGTGTCCTGCTGGGAAACACTGACACCTGGAAATGGGCGAGACTTCCTGTTACAGGCCAGAGCCTCACAAAAACACTCCACCATATCTGAGATGATTCATAAGTAAAATCAATTAGCACCCTGTATCACAAGCTTCCTTATCTATAGGTACCTCCTTAGTGACCCCGGTGGTATGTGAAGTTTTAACACTAGAAATGTTTATTTCCAGCTTACTTTAAGTAATGTTTGAGCAGGACTGCCGGATCTGTTGACGTTCACTCGATGTTAGCACACTGCTTTGGTCATATAGATCTCAGTGATCTATCCACTGTCCGTCTCTAACCCTATAGGCGAAGAAGTCAACATTGTTGCATTTGAGCACAGTTGCTGACTTTGCCATCGAGATGTTTGATGTCTTAGATGAGATCAACTATCAGTCATACAACGACTTTGTCTTGAGAGTGGGTAAGTGCCCCGGCTAGGACATCTATACACAGGATGAAAATATTCCATAAATTTCAACGTGGTCCTTGCAAGCCTCTGAATACTCCAATGAATTTGAGCAATGGATTTTAGTGCGCTTCTCCTTCATTGGCTGGGGTGTGGTGATGGGCGTGGCCTCTCCTGCAGGCATCAACGTCGGCCCGGTGGTGGCAGGGGTCATCGGAGCCAGGAGGCCTCAGTATGATATCTGGGGAAACACTGTCAACGTGGCCAGTCGCATGGACAGTACCGGGGTACCAGGGAAAATACAGGTAGGTTCCCATTTATATCATTTATTGTATCATTTATACATTACTATCTCGTTGTGTGTACTATTGTCTCTGAGGCACATTCAAGACAATTACAATCAATTACATAGATGAGATCAAATTCGATACTGTGGCTGTGATCCGTGCATTTAGCTACCTTATCTGTGCTACCACAGTTCTTAGTTTAAATTAGTGAGGACAGTGGCCTGTACTATGAAGCGGGGTTACTGGCTTATCGGGGTAACTTGTCGGATTTAAGGTACCACAGAATAAATGGACTTCCTATTCGTTCACTTACATTTTGCCCAGACTACCTTAAATCCGACAAGTTACCCCGATAAGCCAGTAACTCCGCTTCGTAATACAGGCACCAGGAGTGGTGCATGTAGGGATAGTTGTCGCTAATCTCTGGGATTTTAGAAATCGACAAATATTAATTCAGATTTAGGATGGAAGCTATGCGATTTGGTGAAATATTCTTGCCTATATGTGAAGAGTCATTTGCTGAGTGTGCGGCGTCCCATGTCTACGTCCGCCACAGGTGACGGAGGACGTGTACCGCATGCTAAAGTGCAGCTACGACCTGGTGTGCCGTGGCAAGGTCAGCGTCAAGGGCAAGGGCGAGATGCTGACCTACTTCCTGGAGGGCAAATCCCAAGGCTCGCACGGCTGCTCGTCCAGCCTGACCCGCGGGACGCACCCCGGCGGACGGCCCAACAAGCAGCAGGCCAGGCTGGGGACCAGCTGCCCCTCGGTGTCATCCGTGGCCAGCTTCACGGTGCGTGCTGGTCTCGGGACCATCCAGACCGGCTCGGCGAACAGCTCATCTGCGGCGCTGTACCTGCCCTCCGGCTCACCGCCTACCAGGGAGGACGAGTGACCAGTGTGTCTGGATCCCTGGGCCCAGCCGGAGAAACGGCTACATCTCCAGCTCCGCCCGTTAAACTCACCAGAGGGTCTTAGGCTCCTGCACAACCAAGGGCCCCTGCAGTCCGACCAAAGAGAATGCAGGGCTATGATCTTACCGCGACGAAGAAGCTTCTGCACCTGCAGTGGTTACAGGGCCCTTCGGCTGGAGGCTTGTCCTGGAGCAAGACCGAGAAGTGGATTTCGGAAAAGTATCGTAATCTGGCGTGACAAGTTGATGACAAGCCAGCCGTTACGTCACATGGCAAAAGATCGGCTCACCTATGTCGTGCGGCCCAATGCCAGCCACTCATCCAAGGGACCAAGTAACGCTGAAGACCCAGAAGCAAACTCACAGTTGAGTGTAGAAGCATGTTTCTGACCCAAAAAAATTACACCTAACACTTTTAGGTTGTGTAGTTAGCACTGATTAGCTTACCTACCCAGAACGCCGCTAACTATTAGTTAGTCTACTTAACTAGGTTTCCATTGAAGGAGTGTAACCTCCTCAGTTTCATCTCCCCAGTTAAAAAAAGCACTTTTTTCTCACGTCATTCAAGCCTAATCGTCATGCCAATCAGTTTGTTTTGAGACCATTCCTTACTAATGCAGAGGTTTACCATTTCAGGTCTATGAGGTCGGTGTGTTTTTGATACCAGAAGATGTATTTATGGGTATCTCAGAAAAGAGTATTTTTTGTATGTATGGATGTTTGTGTGCGTGTGCTTAAACCCGAATTGTACTCAGCAAGGATTGTTGGCAGCTGGACAGACATCTTGGAAAAACCATCCTTACTTCACCCTCCCCACCAGGCTGATCTTGGTCCTTCCGATAGATTGGCTTCGACAGTCGCTGTCTGACCGCGATCCTGCCTTAGAACACTCTCGAGAAAGGGATTATCGCAAATGGAAACAAAGTGGAAAATTAGTCATTTGTAAAAATAGCAGCTCCATGCTTTGTTTAATGACATTAACTGTCCGAATAAAAACAGCTCAACGAATAAGCCAACAGGCCAGCTTTCCTGCGTGTGTAGAACTTAAATTTAAATAAAAGGCTTCAGTGGTATTGTTTAGTAGCTATAAGAAGGCAAGCGTGTTAGAACATTAACCAAAGCGAGGTGTTCTCAAGACCTTTACACTCTCTGGGAAGGCGAATCATGATCTCATTGAGGTCATTTGCAGTTCTTGCTGGTTCTGCTTATTCTTGACATGCTGGTTATGAGTTTTGGAGTTTTTTTTTTCTTCATTTTTTTTGGGACTTTGAATCCATCTGTGGATGTAATCAGTTTTATGTGGCATCAGCATTTTTTTACACACAGTTGTGTTTTAATAGGCTGTAGCTCCTGCCATGATGGGGCCTGACTCGCCTACTGGGGGGGGGGGGGGCAGCCTCCTTGGGTGGCCGTGTCCCAGGCTTCGGCTCCACTGATGGGGAGGCACGACAGAGAGGGAATGTTTCTGACTCACAGGGCAATGCCCCCACTACAGCGGGGGCGGACGCCGCACCTTGTGAAGGATCTGCTTATTTCTCAACCGTGCCCTGTTACGACATCGTACAGGAGATCCACCATAACGGGTTAGGTGACAGAGCAGCGTCCTGAGTGGCCATGCCAGGTGGACCGCACTGTGTTTGGAGCGCTGGTTTGTTTGGATGCTACGTGACGCTCAGCTCTTGCTCCGGTAACCTTACTGGGACGCCGAACACGGCAAAATCCCATGCTATGCCAAGGATCAGAGTCTTGGCCTCCACTCCATGCCAGCGGGTTGGTTGTTTGTCGTGGCAGGGTGGCCTGTCATGTCACAGAGACACCTGACAGACCAGTTTAAAGCCTGTAGCAGTCCTCCAGATTGGGGGGACACACTGGTAATGCCCCCCCCCCCCCCCAAAAAAAAAAAAAATATATGTTGCTTAAGTCAATCAATTTCTGTCTTATAACAGCTAAATTCATTTCGAAAAAGCTACATATGAAAGTGAATAAGTAAATAAGTATCTTGCCTTATTTGAAATGTAAAGTGATTACGATGTTTGCCTTTTAGACAATGACTTAATTATGCAGACAATTATAAGAAGCTATACATGATGGATTATATGAAGACGTCAAGTAATGTTACTCAAGCTTTTCTAATCAATATATTATTGTTGTACAACATAAATATATAAAGATCTTTTACGTGAACCAGAGTGAAATACTTGTATGTCTTTGAAGCTTCAATGCCTTGATATTTATTAACTTTATCGTTGTTTTCAGGAATTTAAAAGCATAAATTACTGCAAATAACTATTAATAACATTCTATTTAAATTATTTAAATTTGATTATGAAAGTTTAAGTAATATAAAAAAATCTATGTTGTTAAAATGCCTTTTTAATATTTAATAATTTTGTATATTTAGTAAAATAATTTTAAAAGCATACTTAAAGGATGCCAATATGATAGGATAAATTTATTTTGTTACAAATTCTACGCAGTTAAGTTACAGGTACGTTTTAGTTTTTTAAAAAGTAGCAATAACCTATCTATAGAAGCTGTAGCCATTCCGTGTTCTAGTATTGCGTTAAAACGGTAAATGAAACAAGAGGTGTTTTATATCGTGCTGTACGAAATCAGATGAATTAAATCGCGCTTTGTTACGGCATGCACAAAACTCCGTCTATTATTCCGTGTCCGGAAGCACTCCGTCGCACATTGAATAATGAATATGAATAATACATTTTAAGATTTTAATGTCAGAGTTTAGTATTGCAGTTTAACGTACCGGTCCTTTTCCGTATCGTTAACCTTCCTTTCAGTTATTTCAGGGGAGAGGACAAAAGCAATGCTTTTAGTTCAATTTTAAACGTTTCGAAAAGTTCCAGATTCGGTTCTTCGCTGAGCCACGCAAGTCTGTGAAATGGCTTTGCTGACCAGTTACTTCTTTACAGCAAATACAGCTGGTACTTGCTCATGACATTGTTGTGTTCCCTTTTTGCCAACACATATTTCTGAATAAAGGTAATTAAGTTTGAAGACATGTCAGAGGAGCCAAAAATATTTACGTTATGTTCCCTGCATGTTCGCAATGTTTTAAACATAGAGGTGCAAACACGATAGGCGAATCACTACATTACTGTATATAATATATATATTTTTCGTTTGTATTGCTTCTTGTTATATTTGATCAATAAATCTTTGTTATACAGTACAACCGTGCTTCGATTATCTGCTTTATGGGTCACGTGTTCGTTTCTTTCTTCAGCACAAAAGCAGATCTCTGAATATATATATATATTAATATTCTTTATACACGAATATCCGGCCAAAACATTTTTATTTTCCCAGATGTGACGTTCTTATTAATGCTACAAACCCATATAATTAATAATAATGTCATTTTCATAGTGTTGAAGTGCAATAACAATTATTCACTTGAGTGTTGCTTAGCTTTTCTGTATAATATTTAAGACATTTAATTAATACAACTATGGCACAGGTATCTGAATACCATTTTAATTAAGAATAATATGCACGCATATAATTCTAGAATCTTGCATTTGCAAAACCCTCAACTAAGTAGTTGCATGTTTGTCCAAGGTCTTGAGCTGAGGGAACACCTGAATAGAAGAATTGCGTGACTAATGGTAATTTCTGTACCACTAAGGGCCAGACTGTCAATAGATACCTTTGCTCTGTATTAAGCACCAGTCTTTCCGAGTGGCTTTAGTGTGTTAGAGACCAAACTCAGCGCAGGAACACAGCCAACTGACCTTGGGAAGAGCAAGTCTCTGTAGACATAACTTTGCCTTTTGGTTCTGATGCCGGCATCACAGAGTGATAATGATCATATGAATAGGAATAATTAGGGGAGGATTTGGGAAATTTTGGGAACTTAAACACCTCCCTTTTGTCCGTCCTAATACAACATTTACATTGAGAATTATCTTAAAGAAAAATGCTATATATAGAAAGAGAAAACAAACAAATCATTATTGCTTTTCATTTTGTTCATTTTGTTTAAATAATAGAAATCAGTCTGCTTCTAAATGGACTGCACAGCTGTAACAAGGAGCAGCAAATCAAAAGTATTTATAGGACCCTAATTAGCTGTTTGAGCCATAAATCTGTACAGTACCAAAATTAATGTCATGTGCATCCAGGAGTCATCAAGGTATGTGCTGTGGAATAAAGCGAAAACAGGCACACAAACATTAGTACTACCTGTGGATGGAATGCACTTAATTAGCAGCAGGTGAAAATAACAATCACTACCCCCCCCCCCCCCATTTGCTTTGGCTTGCAGGTCACAAAACCACTTGCATCACGCTGACAGCGATTGCTGCAACAACCATAAAACCAGGGTCACCTCCCTTATATAAATAGTAAATTACTTACAGCAGACTACTGGATTTGTGTTGTGTTTTCGAGGCTGAAAGGTACTTTTCCGCAAAAGCAAACAACAAAAGTTGGTCAATGACTTCTCTGAGTCCATGTAAGTAATAAGGGTGAATGTTAGGTCAGAATATTTCATTGTACTCAGCACGTATATTGCCAAACACAATACTTAAATTTCATTTTGATTAATTGGTATATAGAAGTTAATCAGTTTAAGTTAACTGAACCTCTTGCACTAACCCCTGACGTTGGTAGAACTAGTTCTTAGTGCATGGAGAAATGGCTGTCGCATGGTTTTTAACCAGTAGATTTGACCACCTGCCTGATTTTTTTTTTCTTACACTTTTTGTTAATTGATTGCTGAGAATTTCACACAGATGAGGTTAGCAGGAGATGAATACCAGCTTGTAAAACAAAGCTTCAGGTAGCATCACGGGTCGTTCGCAAATCACCGCCGATACATGCTGCAAAAGCACAGCTTACAAACACCTGATATTAAAGCAGAATGTACTGGTCGCTTGACTGATCTCACTGCAGAATGAGACCTGAGAGGGACTCTAGCTTCAAACAAACCAGGTGAGCTGATTTAGTGGCCAAGTAATGACCAATCAGTTTAAGGCAAGACCCAGCAAAATGAAACGAGATCCAGCATGTTACATGGGCCCAAGACTAGATTTACCCAACTATTCTAACCACCAGCTATACCAGACTAATTATATTCTCCTGTAGGGCTTAAATGAGAAATTCTTAACTGCGAATTAAGGGATCCTCTAAGCCGAAGAAGGATCTTAGACCCTTGCAAGAAACATGTATGGTCTAGAACCCATTGAGGAACGTGAGGAGCCTGAGGAAGACTCGTTCTTGATGGTGCGCCGGCCCAGCAGAAGGTCCCACTCCCTAGTGAAACACAGCACCCCCGCCCAGCCTGAGGAGTCCCGCTTCACTGTCGGCAGTAACCTGGCGGGGACCGAGACCGCCAGCAGTGACCTGGCGGGGACCGAGACCGCCAGCAGTGACTTCTTCCAGGCCACCGGGTCTAGGAGGGCCTCTCCAGGCCGTGACCATCCCGCACCACTGCCCTCTGTAGAGGAAGGGGGGGACTCTGGAAGGAGCCATTCCGTATCCCCGTCACACCTTCAGGCGGGCGTGTCGCGAGCGGCAGAGGGCGCCCCAGCGGCTGAGGAAGCAGAGGATGCTGTGACGTTCCCAAGGCAACCATCTGAGGAAACCCCCACCCAGAGCGTCAGCCCCTCTTTGATATATGACGCCTTGGAGGACACCCCAGATACCCTGATGGATGTAGGCACCCGTGGCCCCAGAACTCCCTTAAAAAGGGTTTACCTGCGAGTTGAAATGTTGCATTGTAGATTCATTTACATCTCTTTCCCTCTGGAAAGCGCAGAAAGGCCCGACCTATACGGAGAAAGAGAATGAGATCTGTGGATCATCAAGTTCCTCCAAAAAAGAAGAAAAGGGCTGAGAGAGGTGTAAATCGGCAGAGAAGGGGAGGCCATATTTTTAGAAATAATATCCATAGTAAAAGCTCCACTGAATACAAATGACCATGAAGTGTACAGGCATAAGACGACTGACCTTTTCTCCCCAACAGGGGCTTGATGTACCAGAATGGCTGATCACATTGATGAAGGACATCGAAGAAGCAACGAAACACGAACTGGTCATCGAGTAGCTCTGTAGGCTGTAAGATAAGTTTCTCTTTAGGCTACGAGATGTTTTGCTGGTTTTAAGTTTGAGGTTTGTCAAAAAGCAGAACCCCAGCCGTGTTGGGTCAGATCTGCCCCCTCTGGGGGCCTCGTGTTTTTGACACAACCTGACCTTGGGAATAAAAAACTGTTTTGTCTCATCTTGCTTAACTTTCATACATTCAGAACATGGTGGTACGATGCTCTTTTGTGTTAATCATTCACTAGTGTGTTTGAAAAATAGGAAAGTCTGCATGAAAATACTGGCTGGACTTTGTTTGCACGACCATATCACATATGGGGAGATTAAAACGATAAACTAATCTACAAGTGCTTTGCATCCACTGACTACCGAATGAATATTAGTGCAGGAGGACTCTAACAATCCATTTTGGTGTGGACTGATGGTACACCACTGAATGACAAGTGATTTCCTAGAAGTCAAATTACAGCCTGATAATACTGTATGTATGTGTGTGTGTGTGTGTGTGTATATATATATATATAGAGAGAGAGAGAGACAGACAGACAGAGCGAATGATATTTGCATATATTGCTAGAAAATACTTTTTACTTTCCCTGGAAATATTCACTACACTGATGCACTTGTTTACCCTAGATAAAAGTATAACACGCTATTGGTAATACTACACCAGCTAATGAGTAATTATAATAAGCCATTTGACGGGACCTTTCATTGAGTATACCGCACTACACTTAATCTAGGCCTTCAGACACCAGCTAGCAGAGATACGTTCCCTCGTTAAAAGACAACAAATAACGGAAGCAGAAAATAAGGTCAGTTCTCCTGATTCATTTCATGATTTCTGAAGTCGCATCTGACCGCGAAAACGCAAGTCACCGTTAACAAAACGGGTGACGCAGATGCTAGCGAATAAACACAGAAAATTATTTTTCTTGTACATGAAAGATCAAACACTGTTGTTTTCGACGTGGAGGCACTTATCTCGTCCAAAGTAAATATTGACGTTAAATTCAAATACGCCTCTGACCGGATCTACGCAAAACAGTCACAGGGCATGTAATCGTTACACCTTCTTTTACAAAATAATACCAGTAGCAAATGCATCAAACATTAACATCCCTGGAGGTCATAGATCTGTATAAATACCTGTACGCGTTGAGTATTATTGGTTATAATCGTTAACGAAGGAAATCTGTTTAAACGGGGATCTGATTTATTTCTGCAACACGCAGCTATGAAGGGATTGTTTCAAAGGTGGCTGTGCGTCTTGTTTTTGGCAGGGATTCGCGGCTCGCCCTTTTTAGCAGCGGGGCCAATCCGCTGCGCACCGTGCACGCCGGAGAAGCTGCGCGACTGCCCCGCCGTGGCGCCGGGCTGCGCAGAAGTGCAGCGCGAGCCGGGCTGCGGATGCTGCAGCGTCTGCGCCCTGGCCAAGGGGGAGCCGTGCGGAGTCTACACGGCGCACTGCGGCACCGGCCTGCGCTGCACGGCCAAGCCCGAGGACCCACGGCCCATACACACCCTCATTCACGGCCAGGCCACCTGCACTGAATACACTGAGAGCCAAGCATCCCAGAGCCCAGGTAGTGCAATGCAGGGCAAATGCGTCTTTGCGGCTGTCCCGCTCGCTTTGCGCATCGTCGCTCAGCGTAGCGCACTCCAGATCAGCAGCGACTGACCGTGCGCACTGCGGATTATATAGCGTCTTGTATTTTGGGATTTGCAAGGGAAATCAACTGCGGAGATCTTATTATTAAACGCATATGTGTCTGCCGCGATCGTAATCATCCGCTTTAATGTGGGGCAGGTGAATTTACGCAGAGTAAGAAATTAAATGACATTCCCCGCTTACAGGTGATGCCGAAGTCAACATCGAGGTAGCGCTGGACTACGGCTCCGTGCTGTACATGCTGTCCGAGGACAAGCCGACCGATCCTAAGGATCTCGTGGACGCCCAAGAAAGCATTAAAGCCAAGATCAACGCAATTAGGAATAAGTTGGTGGAGCATGTAAGTATCTCTGTTAACCGCCTGTGGATCCTGGTATTGTGCAGGATGCACTCCAATGGCTAGAATGCTTTCATTGGTTTAACTGTGGGAATATTGTCTATATTTCATTGCTTATACAGCATTTGAGCAAACTAAAAGCTAGATTCTCTCAATAGGGTCCATGTCACACTGAGCTACACAAGGCCCTGGACAAGATTGCAACAACCCAATTTAAACTGGGGGATAAATTCACCACGTTTTACCTCCCCAACTGCGACAAGCACGGCTTCTACAAATCCAAGCAGGTAAATGTTGCAACGCCGCTTCAGGTCCAGTGTGTGCCTGTGGTTTTCTAGCTAGTTAACAATATGGGGCCTCTCTCTCTTTCCCTAACCCCTCCTCCCCCCTCAGTGTGAGACGTCTCTGGAGGGCCAGGAAGCCCGCTGCTGGTGTGTGTCCTCCTGGAATGGGAAGAGACTCCCTGGGACCAGTGACCTACTGGGCCAATCTGACTGCCAACAGGAAGTCGCCCACTGAATATGCCCTGACCCATGCGCACGTGCACGCACACACATACATGCACGCACACACATGCACGCTTGTTTTCTTATTTATTCAGTATTATTTTAAATCTTTGCACATTGTGACACTGATTCTCGATTAATCTTTTAAAATGGAATTTAATCTTATATAAAGCACATCATTTTATTTATTAATAGCACATGTGCACATTTAAGTATTGCATACTTACACAAAGATGTATATAATATACCTTTTTTTTTTTTGTACAAAAAAACAGACCACATCTGTGTTCTTACCAAGCAGCTCCATTAATGCAAACTAAACCAAACTCTGTATCCGGGTCTTTTGCGTTTACACTTCTGTACCAATGCAACCACGATGAACGTGTTCTCAGTACGACACTTCAGCGGGACTGGAAAGCGCCGGTTCAACTCGCAGGTTTCAGATTTGCGATCCGGCCGCCAACCTCACGGGAATGCCCCACTGTTTCACGCACGACGTTTTGTTTCAAACGGGTATGTCCACTCGTCTACCTCCTTTTGTTTTCCTGGTCGTCTGTCTGGATTACATTGTAAACAAATGCCTGTCCGATTGTATCCGCGAGGAACCTTGTTATTGTCGTTTTGTCCTCTTTTATCGAGTCTCAGGTGGAATTTTGCAAAGTTACTTTGTTTCAGGGAAATGTCAAGATGCTGCTCCACTGGGCTGTTCCTGCTGCTTTGCTTTTCCAAAAATGGTGGGATTATATCAACACATGTAACATTATATTTAATAAATCTTAAGCTACGTCCAAAGTGTGGTGTTTTTTTATGCGGCAAAGCTAAGCTATGGTTTTTAACAATTTGGATCAGTGTTTCCCGAAGTCCTGGTGGATCCCCAAAGCAGTGCACATTTTTGCTCCCTTCCAGCTCCAAACACCTGTACCAGGTACTTGGTACTCCTGATTGGCTGGGAGCCGGTAGGGAGGAAAAATATAGACCCTGGGGATCCCTATGGACTGGGTTGGGAAAGTCTTAGATAACTATGCGCATCACCAAGATCTTCTGTAGACTCACTGGAATCTCAGCCTAGCTTATCTGAACTTCCCCGCCTGACTTGTAGGTCACTTTGAACAAACGTGTCTACTAAATAAGGATATATAAATGCAAACTATCATATGGAAAAATATATTATAATCCACCAGCAGATTACACTCCCCTAGCCAGGCATTTTAACTAAAAGTAAATATTCTTCAGAAACGTGTGGGTCAGCAAACTTTTCTAATATCCCTTAAAGAGCGACGTGATCAGTGTTTATTCCTGCGAGTGCCCAAATCCGTCACAAATGGCAAAAATGGAGGGATTCATTTCTGGTTTACAGGTGATTTTTATTGCCAGCTGGCTGCCGCTGTCTTGCGTGAGCAAAAGAAGAGAGGAACTGACAAGCGGGAAGACGAAGGAGGGCCCTCAGCGAGGAGGGAACGGGTCCTTGATGTTTTCTGGTATTCTGGTTTTCCCCACACAGAAACAAACATGACAGTGGGGTGGTGGATCTTAAAACCGTAGGCCGACACACCAGCAGGTACCCAACCCAGACTGGAGGTACATGTGGGTTTCTGGAGCGAGGGGGTTTCCCTCCCCAGCTGCAGCAAACTGCGACTATCACTCCCACTGGGTGGGTCCTCCTTAGTTTCCATGACGGTAAGTTGCAGTGGACCACTGCGTTTCTCTCTGGAAGGTCCCCGAGGGTGTCCTGCGAATGGTCCGGGGGCCAGGCCAATCCAGCACTCGCACTCACCCTGACCGCAGTTCCCACATGCAACCAAAGGGGGCGCAGTGGCGCATCCTTTCTTTGGGAGCATCACTGAAACGATAACGGCTAAGTGGACAGGAAGTAGCTACAGAATTACAGTTTAGGACCCTTTCCTTCAGCAAACATATATATTTCTGTATATATAATACATATATACACGCACACAAATATATAGTAAATGCATTTTTAAAGCAATTAAATTGTGAAAAATCAAGTGACAGGCTGGGGTAGGTGTGTGGGGGGGGGGGGGGGCGGG
>JAODLC010000085.1:4457383-4480159 GCA_026781145.1 Hippopotamyrus pictus | reverse complement strand
AAATTAATCAGTTGAGTGTTGGATCAAAGCAAAGAAAAAAACCTGTCATTCCATGACAGGCCACCACTACAGGCTTTGATGTGGGGGGGGGGATGTTAGGAGGAGCAGAGGAATCTGTGGTAAACAGGCCTGCATCAAATGCCGGGAGAGATTCCAGGGAGAACGAGACAGGAAGTCACCTGCCCCACCTGCCAGTGTGGCTGAAAGCGCCGCCGTTGTTTATTTACGGAACCGGCTGTGGGTCTCTGTGACTCGCCACACGGAGCCCAGTATCTTAGCACAAAGGCAGCAGACCCAGTTTCCAGCTCCACTCAGTGCCAGCGCCGGCTCCGGGCTCAGCACAGCACAGCGGACGCTCCGGGTTTTTGGGCTGACTGTGGCGGGGGACCAAACTTTCCGGCCCATGACCCCCAAAATCACAGTGCCAGAGACTCTCGACTCCCATTTTCCCAACCAATCACAGTTACGGTGATAAAAATAGAATGCTGTTCCACATTTTTTACATTTTATAGCCTGGAAATCATCCAATGACACCCCCTCCCCCAGTGTCTCATGACCCCCACTTCTGAACCCCCAAGATTAAGCTACTTGTCACACCAACTTAACTTTTAGGTCTGGACCCTTCGGTTACATGCTTGTCGGTCCATCAGGACAAAGCAGCACACTTGTGTATCGAGCCCTCTTCCCAGCCTGGGACGTGGGGAAGAGTGATCAGTCTCTGTGCAAGACGTCACCTGTCTCACCCATGTGGTCACGAAGATTCGATGTTTGGGCATCTCTGGGTGCAGCCCAGTTAACGGCTGACCAATCAAATTACTTTTGGGAGCCCAAGGTGGCCTTGGTTTAGTGAATGGTACCTTGCTCTTTAAAACACTCCACGAACCCTGTATGTAAATAACAGTTCTCTTAGGTACAAACACTTTGTATTGGGTCAGCCTGGCTTTACCTATGGATGAATGTCTTTACTGGGGAATCCCAAAAATGCAAGTAATTATCGTGATACTGAACATTACTATGGGGAAAAGTACTTTTCATTCAAGGTTTCATGCATGTCACAAGTACACGCATAAAAACTGTTTTGCATTTTAATTTTTTTATGCAGGTACAGTGTGTATATTTTTGAGTTTTATATTTTATAAGCAAGTGTTGCCTCTAAAATCAAATACATTCAGGGAGAGAATAGCTTGAGAATCAAAATTACAGATATTTTAAAATTCGATAATCTGAATATTAAGCTAAGCTAAAACTTTGCATACTCAAAATCACCTTCTGTTTCCATGCAGCATGGCTGTCTGTCTGTGATCCCAGAATGGAGGATCATACGTGGCATTGCTTCTCATGGAAACACTGACACACATTGTGTTGTAGTGATACCAAATTAAACGTGCTGTTTTTGCACTATGCTTTGTTTTTCTATCAATAAGGGTCTTTCTCTTTTTGGCAATTGGCAAATGTGATTTTAATTGGCAAATGTGATTTCTCCCATGGTCTCTTAGAACTTTTGTGACCCGGAATGTGGAGCAAAAGACTCTAAGCCTGTGGAGGTCTCATGAAATCATATGATCGTGTGACTTCATTGGAGTCTAGCTGATAATAATCACGTCTTGTGTTGTCCTAACGCTGTCTGGTGTGGTACTTGCAGTTAAACAGCTTCCACTAAGTTACAGAATGATATCGATAGTCATAAATTTCTGTTTGATGAGCATTTATATAGACAAAAAAAAAAGAGAAAATGTGATAATCACTCCACTCTAATGCTGTACTATACCTCTGGGGGGGGGGGGGGCATTGTACATGCCACAAATCTCACAAAGTATTGATTTCTGTTATATTTCTTTGTACTTTTACTTTCACAAGCATTTCTCCTTCATCCCCAAAATGGAAACTCACCATCACCAGGCTTGCTGGTTTCTGCCAGCTCTTCCTCATCCTCCCACAGTACAAAATTGGGCAAAGCAGCACCTCTGGTGTCTGTATGTCTGTGCCACGTGATGGACAGGCATCCAGTCCAGGATGTTCCCATATCTTGTCCTATACATCACCTCGGCTTGGCTCCAGGTCCCCCATGACCCTAAATGGATAAAATGGAATGCAGTAAGGAAAATTAATCATCATAAGTGAATAAGTTTTAAGATAAACACCTTTCCACATTCACACCTTACCCCCATCAGACCGTCAATGTTCTCAACATTGCCCTCAGCACCACTAACTATCTGTGAAAAAGAGGTGAACAGCCTATTCAAGAATCCTGGGCCCAATGATTTATCTCCAGCCTCCTTGAAGTATTGTGCTGATCAGCCAGCACCAGCAGTCACAGACATCGTCAATCAACCCCTAGATCTCTTGTTTCAGCCTGCTTAAAACGTTCAACAGTCATATGAGTCCCCGAAAAGCCAAGAATTCAAGGCATGAATGACTACTGACCAGTCGCCCTGACATCAGTAATCACGAAGACTCCCTATAACAGACTCCCTATTAGACCCTCAGCAGACAAACAAATACTGCAGTCGACATGGAAGCAGCATCTGGTGTCTCCTGAAACCTATGCTAGAATACTGTTTGTTGATTTAAGTTTGGTATTCAATACTATAATTCCACCTTTGTTACAGACTAAACGTTCCCAGTTGTCTCTGTCTAATGCTAGGAAGCAGCATGTGAGGCTGGGGAAGATGACCTCAGGTTCTCCGATCCTCAGCACCAAAGCACCTCAGGACTGCATATAGTCTCCATTGCTCTCTTCCCTATACAACAACGACTGTACCTCCAGAGCCACGGCTATAAAACTTCTCAAGTTTGCAGATGACATCACGCTAAATGGTGTCGCGCATGGTGGTAACGAGTTGGCATACAGACAGGAGGAAACCCAGCAAGTTACTCGCGCAGCTGTAACGACCTGGATACTCTTCAGACTATTGAGACGGTTGTGGACTTTTAGGAGACGACCCCCGTCAACCACTTCCTCTCATCATAAGTGGAACGGCAGTTACCCAAACAGAGTCATAGAAATTCCTTGGGATCACCATCTCACGAAACCTTAAACGTGAAGCCAACACTGCCTCCATCATGAAGGCCCATCGGTGGATGTTCTTCCTCTGACAGTTGAAGAAATTCAAGCTGTCTGTTTTGGATCATGCACATATTGGAAAAAGGCAGAACTCCGATGCATCGTCTGCTCAGCAGAAAAGATCATAGGCTGCAACCTGCCCCCTTCTGCAGGAGCTCTACAGCAACAGATGCAGAAAGAGAGCAGACAAGATTGTCACTGACACAACACATACTGCCAACCCCATCTTTCAGCCACCACCTTCAGGGGTGAGATATCAGCCTGTTAAAACAAGAACTTAAAGGCGCAGAGACTGTTTCTTCCCATGAGCCATAGCCCTGCTCAATAACAATGTTTGGACCGCCCATGCGGTAGCAAATATGCTGCAACTGATTAAGTTTTTACCGTGCACATTACTAATCTTGTTACGTATTACACACCGCACAAGCACAATAACAATGCACATCCTTTATTTATTATTGTTTTGTTTGTAACTGTATTGTTCTTGGAGTAAACGTCAAGTCAAATTCCTTTTAAGTGAGACCTTACAGGGTCAGTAAAACTGATTCTGGTTTCTGATTCTGAAAAGCTCAAACTTTAACGTATTTGCAGCCATTAAAGATGAGCTATAGTTTTTTTCCCCCAGAGTATACTTCAGCTGTTTTTCTAAATCACCTTCTGTCAATGAGGCACAATGAGTGCCCCTCCATGATCCTGCCATTGAGGAGTGAAGGATTATGGGTATTGTCACAGTTCCAGGAAACACTGGCAGGCATTGTGTCGTGATACCAAATTAAACATGCTATTTTTGCACTCCCCTATTGTCCATCAATCAAGAAGGATCACTCGCTCAGATTAATTGGCAAATATGATTTCTCCCATGGTTCCTCTGAACTTAATTCCTCAACCACCGTGACCAGGAATCCAGGTCAAAAAGAGTGAGAGTCTCCACAGACTAATAAAAAACATTCTTTATTATTGTAAAATTGCTTGACCCAATCTGTGTCTGAAGCTCTATCCTGGGTTTTTTCTATGCAGTATACATACCAGGAGATGAAGAAAGTGGATTGAATCCTGTGGACCTTGTCTGATTCCCAATGTCCCGCATTTGCTCACTAGACAAGGTGGTGATGGGGGATGATGTTGGGATTTTTGCTTTGGGATGCGGGCATAGAATGAGCCAGTGTAGGAAGGGACACGTAAAAGAAGGCGTGAAGGCTTTCTTTTTCCTTGTTTTCTTCCCTCTCTTTACCCACCATTGTCTGCTTTCCAAAAGCCTGATGTAATGAAATTTAATCTTGTAACCTCGCCACGGTGAGCTCCCTCGTGTATCCTTTATGCAGCGGGCCGCTCTAAGCCATCAGCCCCACCCGGCTCTCCGGAGAAATCGCAAAAGGAAAACAAAAGGCTCAGCAGGAATGTTCCAGTTCGGACAGCTCGCGGCCCAGGCGCTGATGCTGCCGTGTCTGGCTGCACGGTTCCTGCGGATCGTTTCATGTGCCGTTTGGGTTGCGCCACGCTGCCGATGCGTGTTTTTGAGAAGGTAAGCATTGCCGCATGTATTGTGTAGTCCCAGGTATGGTTTCCCTGTGGTGTTTATTGTTGTATTATTATGACACTAGCCCCAAAGAAGTGGATGTCAGGAATTCCTCTTAGGGTAAGTGGGTGGAGGAACTCTTTTCCCTGTTATCAAGGCACAAAGGTCTCCGCTAATTAAATCATGTCTGAAGCAGGGAGAGGTATGTGTGCGTAATTGCCCAGGATACCTCCTGCTGCCTGTGAATGCGGCTGGTTCTCACCCCTTCCTTCCGTGCCTCTGCCAGACTGGGACAGCAAATTCATCCCCAATTCATTGACCAAGTTTTGGACAAAATCGTCTCCAGCGAAGGGCCAAAGAGAAGCTGCCGATCAGAGGAGGCTGTACTGCATGCTCAGTTCTATCAAGACAAAGAAATTCTCTGAAATAGAAGGAATAAGCGCTGGCTTCCCTGGGACGTGTTACCTGAAAAGCACTGTGACCTTTCTAGCATGAACATGTGACAGTAGCATGTTAACACGCCCCTTTGACCCGAGTTTAGGGATTATGGGGTTACCTCAAGTCAGCTCACTCTCTCTATTTCAGCCCTGCTTAGCCTCAATACAAACCCTTTGTTATAAAGGCCCTGATTATCTCAGCCCCTGTTGATGGCTGGACTCAAATATAGACTTGCGACCCACATGGTTATTATCATTAAACTCGAACAGTTGAGGTAAAATTCCCCAAGGCACATGGCACCAGTACCTTTTGTGTTACAAGCTTACTCATCTAAACACCATACTGGCGGCCATCCAGGGCTGGGGAGACGACCCCCCCCCCACCATCGGCAGATGACATCAGCCACTGTGTTGGGCCAGTTTAGAGTTTAATAATTTACTGAAACTATTCAATAACAAGGTCCTTGCTGGACGGGGGTGGGGGGGGGGGGCAGATTTCAGAGGCTGAGTTCTAATTAGTCTCTGATTAAAAACCTACAACATAAGGTAAAGGGACGCATCACCCGAAAAACTGAATGATAACTCACACGACAGACTGCAACGTGTGACAGTGGTCTGGTCCCCTCAGACCTTGGTGCGAAAGTCGGCTGCTGCCGGTCCGATTCATCTCTCTGCTAGTCAGGTCAGCACTTTCTGGGTTCCTGTTAATGGGATTTTCAAGCCCCGCTCTCATCCGAGCCCTCAAACTCGAATCTGACTGGGCTGAAGCTTCCCATACTGACTAACCATAGAGACAGTGCTCTGGAAGAACCTGGGGGATGTTTTCGCATAAATTGATGTTCACACTCACATCCCAAAGCTGTTATGTACTTGATCCCTTACAAAACACATTGGATGTGGAAAGATCTGTGTTTATATCTTTCCCATCCGTGCAGATTTGTACTTAGCAGAACCCTTTGGTTATGACAAATAGCAAGGATTTTCTGATTAAATAAAACCAAATTTTGCTAATGAAGTCGATAACGTCCCTCCTTCCCACGCTGTCCTATGAAGGCAAAACTCTACCCTGACACCGAAAATGAGAAAAAGGCTGTTTTGCCTTAGTTTTAGTGTGGATTCTGTGGTTACCACAACATTCACACTCTGCTTTCATAAAAACCGAGGATAGTTGAATTAAGGTCACAAAATCAAACCTAAGCGGCAGATTTCAATCAAAACTCAGTTTTGATAAAATGAGTAGCTTTGCCTTTATAGGGCAGCACAGTCTGCATTTAAAGGGTTTACATTCTGTCCGGCTTGCAATTTCCTGACACATCTGTTTGATGTACTGCTGTGGATACCACTCCCTATTAAAAAACATTAAGCATGACTGTTTTGTAACATGTGTCTATATAAACCCTTGCTGCATTATGATGTCATAATAGAAACATTTACCAAGAACATTATGATTTATGGGAAAAGTACTGAGATAATGTAAATAAGGAAGAGTTACTCAGAGAAATATCTGAAATAAGAATCTGTTCAGACATCATCCTTGGGAATGACGTGGACCTTATCCATCCCTATACTTTCCTCCAAAGTATATCTCTCACACAGACACTCATGTGCTCCATAAAAAGCTTATTACAGATGAGCTGTATCTCAGTCTCATATACTATCTTACCATGCCTCCCCAAGACTGAAACATTTGTTCAAAAAGAATCCCTCTTACATCTCTGTCCCCTCTAATCACATGCCATTAACTAAAATCTGCCTGTGTGAAAGATTTCTTTTTGAAAGCACACCAGATGTCCCCAGATCTTGGAGTTTCCCTAAATAGTTTTTCCGGACCTTTCCATTTCAATATAAGGAGGAGACGCACCACAATCCATACCCTCAGATCTGTGCCTCACCTCCCCTGACTCCCCCTCTAGGTCTTCCTTAGGAATGCCCCTCCCACACACACACACCCCTGAAAACTGTCCAGGGATGGACGTCTCAATCTTCTGTCTTCATCTGGGTGAACGTCCCCTGCAATTTGAAGCTCTCCTAGCAGCCTCAATTGAAAAACAGACATGCGCCGACTTGCAGTCGATTAGGGCGACCTGCAGATCTTTCACTGCCTTCTGGAAACCCAAGCTTAATGTGTGTATGCATGTTTCTCGAGAAGAAGTTGCCAAGGAAAACAAATCTGTATTTTCTTAGCAGAGAATCTTATCTGGGGCACCTTAGTTTACATTTTTTTTTTTTTAAATCTGAACTGAGGTAACTTCAAATTCTATCTGTCCTTAAAGGTACAAGGATAAAAGTTACTTAGACGGGGATTAAAAAGAATGTCAGATATCTCTATCCTACTTTCACATAACTATAAGCCTAAGAACAAAATGAATGTAAAATTATTTCAAAATATCATTACATTAAAATCTGATGTTTCTGTTAAGCAGACGCGCGGACTAGTTTGGTCTCATGTTGACTAAAAGCGTCATAAATTAAAGCATTACAAAATGTGCAAAAAATTGAAAACTACCGTTTTGAAGTTCGCCTGCATTTTTCTCTATTTTCGTTGTTATTTAGTGCCACCTGCTGGTCATAAGGTGGAGGACAACTGTTACATTTGTTGGTGAAAACAATGTATTGTTTCTGAATACATACGAATCTGCGCAGTGTAAAATATGTAGGCCTATATTTAAAATCTCGTTGGTATTAGTAAATCATGCATTCATGGATATATTAAAATCTCGTCACCCCTTCACATTTGACAAGATTAGAGGAGGAAGATCACGTGAATGTGAAAATGTGTGAATAATAGACCTACTTGGATTATTAGAAATGCAAAAGTAGCAGCACGTAAGAGTTTAAAAGTGCAGCTGGTTACTGTGATATGTAAATGTGTAGATGTGTAGCCTACCGAAGCCAAAATGCGTAGATCTGTTTTTTTTTTTTTTTTTTTTTACCAAAAACAACTTTTAATATTAAAGACTGAGTATGCACTTACAGTAACAAATATTAAATAACAATAATATTCATATTAATAATTTTATATTATCCAAATCATTTCCAGTATCGTCTAGGCCTGTATTTCGGCTTAAGTGTAATTGCTGAGTTTCTGTGATCTATGTCGCCAATGTACGAAAAACAGAAACCACGAATGCAAATTTCGCGATTCTGGAGGGGCGGCTGAATAGGATTTTTCCATTTCTCCATTCATTGTTTCGTTTCCCACTTGGAGCCTTGTCACAGCTAGTATCACAGAGAGTATTAAACGTTACGGCTGAAATCGGCTCCTGCATCCTTCGAGTTTAAAATCAATAACCCCAGTCAATGTAGACCAACATAAGGAATACGCTACTGTCGCTTTCCTTCGTATTGATGCGTACCAGCTTGTTTTATTCTAACAGGAAATCTATAATAAAGTACCTTTGTGACACACAGATATATAAAATGTCAAATATTTAATCGCAAAAGGTAAATGACTATTATTGACACGGGACATGATTCAGGCGGGGAAATTAGTGTGACGATCCACTGGCGACTCACGAGATAACAGGTTTTTTTTTTTTTTTTTTTTTTTAATACAACTAAAAACACACCGGGGAAAATACAACAAAACAAGCAGACCACAAGGGGGCAGAAAACAAACCGGGAAAAATTAAGAATTAACTAAAAAACCAAGAAACTAAACACAATTAAGGAACAAGTAAAGACTGGGAACTGGGTAACAGAGGGAGCAGACTCAGAAACTAAACAGATGCAACTACTCAGCACACAATGACTGACTAAGGAATTGAACACAGGCAGGCACTTAAATACACAGGAACACCAGGGCAAAGAAGGAACAGGTGCAATTAATAATTAATTAAGCAATCAAGAGAGACACAGGAACAATGAGAAACACTAAATGCGCACAAGGAGCTATAACAATCACCAAGTCTGGGAAACACTAGAGAACATTACAGAGGGCTGACTACACTAGGAAGAAAATCAAAAAGGACACAAGCAGGGCAAACCAAAGTAGGAAAGCAAAGAACCAGTAACAAAGACTAGGAGCAACAAAAATCAACAATTCAACAAAACAAGTAAGGCTGGCTGTGCACCCTTGACTGTATGGTTACAGCCTCTGTGCCACACTCTCAATCCCCTGAGCCCTGCAATAGTCCAAGGAGCAGTAGAACACACAAGGGTTAGACAGGGAGTAAAAAGGTGTGATGGCCAGCGACACCTGCTGGCCAAACAGGGTAGGGATATGAAGGGTAGTGTTGGAGGGGCACCAACGCTAACAAATGACAGATGTTTTGCATAAAAAAATGTCCCTTTGACCTGTAACTACATCAGATGAATTTTGTGGACAAAATTGGCATGTAACATAAATATAAATCCCAAAGGGACCGTGAAGAATATAGCCTGACTTTCCCTTTACTAACAAATTGCTCGTTGTATTCAAAAGCTAAAATAAATAAGAAAATTTTAAAAATGGCATCAGTGTTTCAGGAAACAGCATACGAATCATGAAAGAGGTCTGGCACCGAGAGGCCAGAACTTTGACATCCCTGGAATCGCATACGGCTGTCTTTAATTAATCGATTGGGCATGATGAAGGATGGGCGATCCACATTGTGGCTCACAAAACAGGACTTTATTAAAGCTCAAAAATCACACAAGTAGGTAAACAACAAAACTTAGGCAGGAAGCAACACAGCAGCAAACACAGGGCAACTACAGCTACACATAATGACTGAGGAAATGGCAGGGTAGGCACATATATGAACATAACGAAAGCTTCAACAGGGACAGATGTGGACTATTACTGTTAATATGGCTATTAACACTATGGACTACGGCTAACAAGAAACAAACTAATAAACAAACAGTGCAACATAGTTGAGTCCAGCACAGCTATAACAAACAGTTCAACCCATAACGGTAGGGTATCAGATACTCAGGCACATGCTTAGCCCATGCAGCCACGAGGCAGCCTAGGGAGCAGGGGAACACACTGAGGACTAAAGCAAACCTGGGAAATAATGGGAGACAGGATGACCAGAGACACCTGCTGGCCAAATGGGGAAATGACATATAGACCAGGGCAACACAGGGACCGATCCATACATTTTGTCAGATGGATCAGCAATTAAATATTTTTCTATGAAACTTTGAATACGGTGGCAAACACTAATGATTTATGACCAAAGAAAAATGGTATCATAACCAGGTAGATATTGTGAAATGCACATTCTTCATTTGAAATCACAATAATAAGAGCATGGAAAGCTACTAAACTGACCGTGCATCATGAATTGGCAAACAATCTTTTAGTTTCTTACCATGCAGCTGTAAAGGCTACAAGTGCAGCAAATTTCTCACAACTTATCAGGCCAATAAGCACAACACTATTAATATAAAACTATTGATGATCCTGTTTTACAAACTGAGCCTTGAAGGGCTTTTACGTGTAAAAGCCTTTTTTTAAAAAACCTTTTTCACTAGGAAAGTTGACAAAATTAAAACTTCTATTTTGCCTCCTCAGCCATACAGTGAGGTTCAGTGTGTGGAAAGGGTCCCTTTGAGTTCATTTAGACCAATTTCAGAGCAAGTGGTCATTGAACTGTTGCATCCGTTTAAATCATCATCTAGTCCTGTAGTTCTTTAGTTCTTTTATCTATTATGAATAGTTCTTTGGCCATTGGTGTGGTTCCCAACTACTTGAAACTACTTTAAGCGTTACTGCTGTGGTACAGCCCATGCTCAAGAAACCAGACCATGTCAGATCCAAGTAATTATAGGCCTATTTCCTTTTTAGGTAAAATACTAGAAAAGAAACTGGAGGTAGAGGAGTACAATAATATTTTAAAGAAATGTCAATCTGGTTTTAAAAAAAAACAGTACAAAAACGATGCTCCTCGGGGTTACAAATGACATTTTAATGACTGTAGATGCTGGGAATATCTCTGTGTTAATTCTCTGTGATTTAAGTGCCGCATTTGGCACTTTTGATCATGCTATCATGATCAGTAGATTAAAACAGTGGGTGGGAATATGAGGAACTGTTTTGGCCTGGTTTTTCTCATATCTATCAAACTGAACTTTTGCATTTGCTGTCGGCAAAGAAATTTGCTCTGAATGATGAATGCCTTTTTATTGTCACTATACATGTATAGTGAGATTAAGAGCAACATCTTCAGTGCAAACATGTACACGCGACAAACAATACACAATAACCCTCCATACCTATATGTGGGGTACCCCAAGGCTTAAGTTTAGGTCCAATTTTATTTTCTCCACATATGCTCCCTCTTGGACTTGTCATCCAGCAATACAACATTAACTTTCACAGTTATGCTGATGATTTACAGCTCTACCTGTCTTCAGATGCAAATGGTGTTAATGATGTGAGAAATTGGATGTCATATAACTTTATTCAGCTTAACACTTATAAAAGAGAGATTTTATTATTTGGCTCATAACAGAATACAGGTCAAGTTAAGCAGGCTTTGGGTTCATTGGCACATAGTATTAAACTGGTGTCTGGGAACTCAGGGGTCCTTTTCAATTCCAGTTTGAACTTTGAGCCTCATGTAAATAAACTGGTACAGTCTGGCATTTATCAGCTGAGGAATAATGTGTAGGTTATAGCTTATCTTTTGAAGATACTGAACAGATCATCGAGCTTTTATGGCATCTTGCCTGGACTATTGTAATGGCTTATTTGCTACACTGAACGGCTATTGTTCATCTGCAGTTGGTATGGAATGCTGCAGCTAGATTACTTAGGAGATCAAAGGCTCATGAACATATTACCCTAATTTTGGCATCACTTTCCTGGCTTCCAATTCAATTTAGAATGTATTAAAATGTTTTAATTACTTTTAAGGCCTTGCATGATCTAGCTCCATGGTATTATTCTGAATTGCTGGTATCCTGTCAAACAGCCAGACCTTTAAGATCATCAGATCATGTTTGCTTGCCGTTCCAAAGTTCAGCCAAAGATGATACAGCATTTTTTTGCGATGGCTCCCAGACTATGGAACGGCTTACCTCTAAGCATTACATCGGCTGACTCGCTAGCCATCTTTAAGCCTTGTTTAAACACATACTTTTATTGCTTAGCCTTTGTAAATGTATTTATCTGTAAATCTATTAATTTGCATTTAATGTTTTATAGATTTTATTTCATTAGGCAATATTTCACTTATTTAATTTGTTCTCGCATACATTATAGTTTGTATCTTTTCATCATTTTTGACTGTTTACCTGGAATGTCGTTCCCCTTATTTCTTTATTTGTTTCTGTTACTTTATTCCTTTGTTGGTCCTGCCTGTCATAATGTGAAGCACTTTGTGCTGCCTGGCTTGAAAAGCTCTATACATATAAAGATATAAAGGCAAATAATAACCAGCTTCAGTCAATGGTTTGAATGATTTATACTGAGCAGTCCAGTAGAAACACTATATAATTATTCCCATTTATAGTTTTCCAGTCCACTGTTGGATGCTGTTGTAATTTATATACCTCTAAAAGTACAAGACATTATTTTAAATGGTTTTACATGCTGACATAGAAAAAAATACAATTTTTGGTAGTTAGCAAATCATACAGGATAGAGTAAAGCCATTCAAAATGAACAATCAACACACAGTATTTAAGGAATGTTCAGATTTTTATTTTTTAAACATATATAAACATTCCATTTTCCATTTGCATATATACAGTATAGAAGTATGAGGATGCAGTGAAATACTGTATTGGGTATTAAGTCATTAAAAGTCACTGATTCTGGCTGTGGCTGGGTCTGTCAAACTCCCAGCTAGTAACACTAACAGTTTGCATCAAAATGCTTCCTTATTGTTTAGTTGAGTATTATATGTACATTATTGTGTGAAATCTTAGACATTATAAAATTATTTGCAAACTATACAAATAGAGCACAGGCAGGTCGGTCCTTCTTGTAAAAAAAAGTCCTAAAATACTCAGAATGTTATAGACATCAAACTATATAACCTTAAAACACTCAATACACTGAAAGTATGCATGATGCCTTCAAAATGTCTTTTAAAATAATTATCAAAAGTAAACAATGATAAATAACACAACTGGGAAAAAATGCGTAAAATAAGCTACATATATCAAATAAACACTGTTGCGTATATAGAACGATCTGAGGTTTTTATCTCAATAAAAATGTACTATATATAAACATAGCAATGCGTTGATAGAATATATTAGAGTTTAAATACAAAAATACTCTAGTGTTTATATAATGGTATTTTTAAGGGACAGGTAGCTAAATAAAATAATGGTGATGAGGGGCTTCAGCAGCAAGATCATCGAACATATTTACAGATAGCAGTGTCGCCCACTTTACAAAACAGGACCAATATAAGTTACGTTCATTTACATCCATGAAATAGCTGTTAGTATTTGATCTGAAGCTGTGTTAATGTCGCATTGCTGGCATTAATCTGGGATATGGGTATATACAGTATTAACAGTACAAAATAACGATTGAAAATAACAAGCACTGGATAAAGGTTTTCTGTCGAGTACCTTTCAAACAAACATTTTGGAGACGCCAGATAACAGCAAAGGTACTCAGGAATGAGCCACGTAAGACTTTCGCCAACAAAGTCAAAGCAGTCACCCCCAGACAGGAAGTATGAAAGAGCATGGGTGCAGTTTCAGGAGAATGACCTGGAATCCGAACCGAATGTCGTATCGTATGCAAGGCTGAGCGCAGTCCGGGGGCCCTGCAGTGGTCCTACTTGGCCCTCCCTGACCCGATCATCACCTTGGAGACAAAGTTGACGATGGCACTGGCCGGCTGCTCGGGGTCGTGCTCGGCAAACAGGTGGCACACGTTTTCTGTGGCGCTGCTCCCCTTCCTCGCCACGAAGCCAAAGATCCTGTGGAGAGATGAGTCCAATAAGTTTGTGTCCTTCCTAATTAAAATAATAATTAAAAATGATCTGTGATTGGTGGGGCCAGGCTCATGATTGGCCAGGCTCATGATTGGGCAGGCCGAGCACACGATTAGGTGGGTCAGGCTCATGTTTGGGTGGGCCAAGCTTGTGATTGGATTGGTCATGCTCATGATTGGGTGAGCCAGGCTCGTGATTGGACAGACCAAACAGTCTCTGGTCATACTGTGGAATCAAGCCTGGTAGAGTTTATGTTTTTAGTTTAGTATGGAGTTTAAAAAGAAGCTGGAACCTGACTTGGGTTTTTAATGTGTTGAGGCACTACAACTGGTCATTTTCACTTTGACCCAGATGGGCCAGGTCTCAGACAGAAACACGGAGATAGACTTACTTCGCTAAGGAAGAGCCATCTCTGGTCCACCTACACGGGACGAATGGAAAGAGACAATATTTACAGGCTATCTCCGGTTGTGAAATAATTCCCTTAAAAGTATGTTTAATTCATTATAGAAACTGGAGTTAACATACTTCCGGTCTTGAGGGTCCAAGGCACAGAATATTACAGTGTTGACAGCATGATGTCTCCTGAAGAATAGTCTAGAAACAGAAAAACAGAGGGATTTAGCCTGGATTGCTATAACGTTCATCTGTGCTCCTGTCACATGGTTTGGGTTTTGAACTGCATGACTGGTATGTGTGTGGTGGCATCGTCTTGGTGCTTGGCAAGGCTAACTGAACCCATGTCCACCCCCTACTGCAGCATGATGTGCCCCTCCCCCTCCTTGCAAATGTCACATGACCCTGGGGCGTAGTGGAGGCGGCGCTCACTTCCTCTGATTGTCCGTGAGGGTGATGCCCTGGGCGGACACCTTGAAGTGCACCACCGTGGAGATGGGTGGAGGATCCATGGCCAGGGTCAGGCTGGTGGCCTTCTGCACAGCCTGGTAGCCTGTTAGGGACTCCATCTCCACAGAGCCCAGGAACCACACATTACAGGCTGGAAGGGAGAACACACAGCTTAGGAGGCGTTACACGTCAGTGAGTCGTTTTTGGGTAGCGGTGTTTCGTTAATTCTTAATGTCTTAGGGGACACTGCAACCCTATTATAAGCAGTAGAAGCAGCTGTTAGACAGATATTCCAGTTTGTGCCAATTAAATACACTAGTGACCAAAATCGTGTATGATTTGTAAAATCATACATTAGGTGATTAAAAAGTAAATGGAGCAACGGCTGAATAAAGTTCTGCAATCTCTAAAAATTGGAAGCGTTTCCATAATTTTTGCCACTAGTGTATTTGTAATCAACCTCAAAATATTGTGGATGTCTTGCTTAGAATAATTTTTGAAATTGATGATGATATCTTGGTGTGTTGAAATGATGTACAGACACTTTTGAAGATGTAATGTATCTGCAGATACGTTGCTGGTACCTGCTCCCTGTTTGAGCAGCTCTGCCGCCGAGTTGGCGGCTGTCTGTGCTGAAGGCCCTACGATGTCCTCCAGAGGATCTGTAGAAGGCAGGAGACCAGGACTCAGGCTGGCTCTGACACATCGACATCTCACTCACTGGCCCATTCTGTTTTCTCAGGCTTTACAAACCACAAGCAAGGGCTCAAGGTAAACAGAAAGTGATGACCGAACTGAAAAGTGAAATATGGGCCAGTTTATGAATGTACCCATCACTGAGCCTCAAGTGCCACACAGAAGAAACAGCTTTAATTTGTCCTAAATATAACGATGATTCTTTTGCTATCAGGTTAGTTAACGGTCAGCAAATCACATTGAATTAGAGTGGGATGGAGTAGAATGGAGAATGGAATGGATTGGAAAGAACTGGCATGGAATGAATTGGATATGAGTGAATTGGAATGCAATGGAATCAACTGGATGGGAATCTATCAAAATGGACTCAATGGGAGTGGAAGGGAATGGACTGGACTGGAAAAGAATGGAATGATTAGAATAGAATGGATTGGATTGGAATGTATTGGAACTGAATGGAATGGACTGGATTGGAATGGACATAACTGGACTGTAATGCATTGGATTGTGATAGAATGGATTGGAATGGATGAAATTATTTTGGACAAATGTTCAAGGTTAGGGTCATGGTTAAAAATCAGCCTAACTGGGGAGATGGATGAAAGTGAACGTAGCAAGGCTGCATCGGGCAGCCAGGTCAATAGAAACAAGGTGACAGAGTGCTCACCTCGGTCAGGTATGATGAGCATGCAGGGCAGGGCCAGTGAGCTGACTGAGTGGTGACACACCAGGGCAGCGAGGCTGCCTGTGGGAGCAAACACATGAGGAACGCCTCAGCGCCTTTGACGATGCACTGTGAAGCCGATGCACTGTGAAGCCGATGCACTGTGAAGACTCAGCACCTGGTACCACATTCATGTGGCTCTTTCACAGTCACATTCAAATTCATATTGTCATTACAACAAAAAGTATTTGAATTAGTTCAATAAACAGTAACAATTTATATAAAGTTTCAAGGAATGTGCATACATTTCAGGAATAAGTTAAAGACTTTATTCATGAATCGGGGTTCTCACTTCTTGTAGCTAGCCTCCTAACTACAGGACATGTTTTTCTTTCAGTGTTGCCACTAGGGGGAGACTCTCCATTCCTTTTGCCTGCTGTATTTTAAATTCAAAGATACACGCAGAGGCTCACACACTCGCACACTGCATTGCAAGGTTTTTGAGAGGGAGATAAAACTGGGGAGAGGGAGATTTACCAAAGTTTGGCTCTCTGGGACACCCTTTGAGCCGCACACCCTTCTGCGTGCGCTCGATCAGAAAGTGTCGGACCAGCTCATTAGAGAGGTCACCCCCTGCAAAACACAGACAGCACAGCTACGAGGAACCTGCATTTAATCTCTGCTTTTGCCAGAATACAAATTATGAAGCTACTAAGAAACTATAAGTAAAATACAAAGGAAGCATCAGCATCTAAAGCAATTATATAATAATAAATATGAAGACTGGCTATGCATTTCCACATTGATCACATCTGACAAATGGCAAATCCGCACACATTTATCACCAATTCTATATACACAATACCCTGGAAAGATGGCACCCAGCTGTGATGGATTACTCTCCCCTTTCACAGGCATGACAAATCAAACTCCACTCTTGAGGAGATACCTGGAGTTTACCGGTCCTACAGCCAAGGGGGTGTTATGTGTGTTATAACTTCTATGTTAGTTCTCCTGAGTTAACAAATTGCATCTGCATTTCCCTGCAAGTCTGACAGAGGGCGCTGTTTATGCTATCAACTGGGGGGAAGAGCCCACCTCTCTTGCTCTGCTGCAGCACAGAAGGAGGGGGCGTGGCCACCTTCATGGCCAGCCCGTAGGCCCCCCGGAATGAGTGACTGTCCCGAACTATGAAGGATCCAGGTTCTTTGTCCTTCAACACCGCGATGGCTGCAAAAGTTTGGAAACACAAAGGACTGAATGTAACAGTGCAACATGGTTCTCTTCCTGGTATGATATACAACATCAGAAGTTTTAACATGCAGAAATACAAGCGTATATCTTACATGTTATATGAATGTGTATAAATGCTATGCAAGTTACACACAGGTTGGATTTTTCATGTCAAAAAAACACTAACCTTGATCTCTTGAGATGTCTGGCTTGTACCAAAATTTAGATGTGTCCTGCACAAACTTCACGGTCTCCTGCTTGCCGGCAAACGCATCTTAGGAGGCACAAAATGCACAAACGATAGGCACCTATTAAAATCCGGGTGATGCATATTGATCAGGTGCATAGAGTGGAGGGGGCCACAGGGGTCTTGAAAGTGTATCGTGATTCGTCAAGGGTGGAAACCTACTCTAGGGACGGAAGAAAGCTACAGGCCTATGTTGCATTGAGGCTTTTGTGAGTCTGGCTTTGTTTGGAATAAGCAAAGCCGGAGTGGGGATGTAGGGGCGTACCATGTACCGACGGGGGTGCACTCGCAGCTCTCGCCGAGGGGTCCGGTAGGGGACTTCCGCAGGGGATGTTGGTAGGACTCCCACTGTTGTTGCTTGGGACGTAAGACCCAAACCCCAGGCCATGTTCTCCCTGGGAGACCCTCCTCTTCTCCGGGAGGGGCGGCTGCTCCGGAACCCCGTTCACACCCAGATCCCCCTCACCGGGACTGGAACTGTCATGCTCTTCAAAGCTCTGGCCAGAACTGCAGCTCAGAGGGTACCGGCCGTGGTAGGAGGGGGCGCCGTCGTTCGCGTGGGTGGAGCCATATTGGGTCTGCGGGTTGTACTCCAAGGAACCAGGGTACTGGGGGGTGAATCCAGGTCCAGACCCACTGAGAGAGCACTGCTGCCTCAGTCGGGGCTTAGAGGCCAGGCTAGAACATACAATGCAGTGAACTTAATGCTCCATGTTCGCCCTGGTCCATCATAGTATCATATCTGCAAATCAGCTTCTTCAAATCAACAGCTTTACTTGAAATATTTGCAACAATATTTTAAGAAGTACTTTGACAGAAATAACACAATGTGCACTTTAGGAAAACCCTGTTTTTCCTAACCTTAACCCTAACCCTAAAATATTTTCTAACAGTTTGTAACAGTTACCACTTCACATGATGTCCATTATGGAGGAGAACATGGAAGATATGGAGTTTGTGCATGGACGCCTTCTAGAAATTATAATAATTCATCAGCGTAGTATGACGTTCATTTAACATTTTATTTATTCAGCATATACTTGGGTATGTATATATATTGGGTGATATAGTATACATACTTGGGAGGGCCGGTGTCACCCAGGCCCTGGAGTAACTGGGGGTTAGGGATTTGCTCGAGGCCCCACTGATAAAATCACTCTGCTGACCCTGGGACTTGAACTAGTGACCTTCCAATCGCAGGCGCTGTGTTGTAACCGGCTGAGCCACACATTGTCCCCCCAAATATGTATATATGTACAGAATGGGACTGGACCCCTTTGAGGTGCAATCCTGCATTCATTAGATTTAGTACTTAATGACAGGCAGTACCTCTCTGTCCTGGAAACGAGACCGTCGACAGATGCCGCACGCATGGACGCGAATGGTCGCTGGTATGCAGCAGGGTTGGGGGGCGCTGGGAAAGCCACGGGGAAGCCCTCCCCATCGAGTGACACCGCGGTGTGACCCAGGCTCTCAGGGTATCCCCTGGACTCTTCAGGTAAACACACAACAGAACCAATCAGTCATGATGGCAAAACCAGTTCCTTGGGTTCCCCCCCACTGGAAAGCCTGACTCGGAAACCTCCTCTAGCTTGTCTTAGAGGTCTTCATTGCTGGTACGCGGCGCAGCTCCTTACTTGAAAATCAATTCAAGTCAGACTTTCCATTTTGGCTGGTAACTTCCATTTTTCTAAGTTCACTGGCCAAAAGTGGGGGGGGAAAAAAAATCACCTTAGCTTCGCCCCTGTACTGCTGAATGAATGTTCGGATTGGCGGGTATCACAACTGGGGAGCGCAGAAGTGTACAGCTGTATTTCAAATTACCTCCTTAGCGGCCTATAATGTGCACTATATAGGGAAGGTAATGTAGGGAATGAGGGAATAGGGAATCAATGGGGAGCATGGAAAACAGGCAATCGCTAATTCTTTGAGGATCCAAGGACTTTCCTGGTTTGTGCATGAGACAAGTTTGTTGAATCTTTGGAGACTCTCCCATGAAAAATAAGCTCACATGGACAATGATATGTTGTCGATCTCCAAGCGGCTGGATGTGTCTCTTCAGCTTGAACCTCAGCATTGAGACCTCGAAGGTGGAATCGTAATCTAAGGGGCAGGGGGGGGGTCTATGTTCCAGAGGCTTTGATTTCCAGATAATCGTTCTCATTGACATAGAAGCTGCACCCATAATCTCAACAAGACCGACCAATGTGTTCTTGAGGTGGGGGTGGACAGCCAGGGATCTGAGCATGTTCGGGTGGGTCAGGAAGGTGGGGGTAGTCATTGACATTGGGCTGGGGAGGCCCCCCTGATTATACTCCCCAACAAACTTGCGGAAGACCTTAAAGCACCCTGCCTCACCCACTGGCAGCATTCCTCAGGTGAAACACTCCCCCCTGGCCTACAACACGCCGCCTGGGGGCCTTTGTCACCATCTGTGGGTCAGAAAACCTGCACTCCCCCCCACCTCACTGTCTTTCTCCATCACCCAACCCACACGAAGGAAGGTGAGAGAAAGGACAGGACAAGCCAAGCCACAGACAGAATCATCAGAATAAAAACTGATTTTCACGACTGTTATTTTTAACCGACAAGACTTCCAGCTTTCGTATGACCTCACTCACTCCCCACACCCCTAGGGGTGCCAGAAGGAATTCGGAGTTCACCATCTACAGATCAAACTCCCCTCCATGGAGGCTGCCCCCCCCCCCGTCTTCCAGCCTTTGTTATGTTTCCATAGAAACGCAAGTGATTCCAAATCACCTTCAGTGCTCCCAAAATATAGAGCAGAAACGCATTCCAGATGGCTACCGCCTCGCGTGGACCAGCTGGCCGTCCCAAACCGGCGAGGCTCTAATGAGCCTCCCAAGAAGGCGGGATGGAGCGGGGTCATGGATTACCTCGAAGATGGCCTCTGCGGCAGGGCCTGCTTGTGGAAAGATGCTTAAAACGTAGCGCTGTACCACTCTCAGGAGAAAGGAAAGCCCTATCCTGCGCATAATCCGCCACGACAAACCCAAAACCAGAAAATGTCAGTCAAAGAAAGATGCATGAATACAAAGAAAATGCTACCCCAAGGGTACGAAACACTAAAATTAGCCACGCTGATAATCACGTTTCTGACTGTTTATAGTTCTGCTTCTCAATCAGAGAAATGAAGTACGTCCATCAGAGAAAGAGTGGGTTTAGTGGCCTGAACTGATCACTGTACATATGCAGGGAATTTTTCCATTGGATGGCTAGATAGTTTCTGGTCCTTGCAGCTATGTAGATACCATTTACAATGCTGTGGAGTTTTACTAGTTAGTCTCTGGACAAATTACACGCACTCTGCTTTTGCCTGTCAGGATTTTTTTCAGCTTCGTGACACTTTCCCTAAGTCGCGTTTCATCCCAGCGCAGTCAATTCCTCATCTGCGCAGTGACACAAATTAGTAACCTGACGAGACAATCATTACATTTAAATATATGCGTGTAAACAAGATCCATCACTCAAATGATGGCATCTGTGACTTTAATAACATGTGGGAGGAAAATAAAATCCACGGATTTATAAATTCTTCCAGCAATCAGTAATTTGCACTGAAGCAACATAAAGACAAGCTAATTTGAAGCCATTGAAAAGAAGAGAATCCCAAGTAAACACGCAACAATAAAAGAGAAATATAATGGATGGTGAGACCACTCCGTAATTATGCAGATGTTTACTATAAAAGCCTCATTTTTTTTTTAGATTAAAAATCCTAGAAAAAGCAACCAGTCAGTATAATCATTCCAATGAAACCGCGGAAAGAATGCAACAGAAAATCCCGCCCATCCCAAACGAGTGATGGTTTCATCCCAGAAATGTTCATTCTGACAGAACAAACAGCATGAAAAAGAATGCAACAAATGGTAAACTGCAACCAGAGGTGTTTACTCCTCCGAAGAGTCTGTCTTCGCCGTTTCTATCATCCTCCTCTTTTCTTGCCCTCTTCTTGCAGGTGCTGGCGGAGACGGGAGGACCTGCGGAGGAGACGTGCCAGTCTACGTACCGAGAGAAGTCGTCATGAAGGAGAACAGGTCCTGCGGAATGCTGAGGAAATCTCGGATGTGTCCAGCGGGAACCTGGACCTCACAGCCTCCCCGTTACAGACTGCTCTGAGCTCTAAGGGGGACAGCCCTTCTCCTGGGACCTTATCTATCCTCTGTTTACCCCCCCCCCCCATTCTTCCCCTCCCCGCCTCTCTCGCTGCCCTGGCCAAACAGAGCCAGACATGACAGAAGCGGGTGAATGATGTCATAAACGCAACAAGATCACTTCATGCACTTTATCTCCACATGGAAATTCCCAATTGTTTCCGGCTTTGTCATTCCGTTTGGACGACTCGGTCAGAGGGGATCATGTTCCCAACTGACGTTCAGCTCCCCTCCCTGCATTCAGCGACCAGCAGCCATTGTTCTCCTGTCTCCACAATCTGTTCCCTCAAAGGACGCTCTAGAATGTCGGGGATGACCTTTGACCCCTGGCCAGGCATGCAGGCTTATCTGCACTCCATTATCACTTTGGGAGAATGTCAACTACTGCATTTTTTAAATAGCAAATCAAAGTGTACTGCAGTTAAGGATTCCATCTACAGGGCTGAGATCATCCTCAGAACATCACTTGTTTTGTGATTGTCTCCATTTCTAAACATACCAGATACACAAGACATTCGAGATTTAACAACTGAAATGCTGCATGTTCCAGCTGTCTACTAAGTTTATTAAGATAAAACACAGACACACACAAACACACACAGTCCTGTAATCATATCTTTTTGGGGACTGCTCATTCATTTCTATGGGAAAAATGCTAATGCTAACTATGACAACCAAAGGTCGCCGCTTCAAACCCAGCCTCAACACATCTGTGGGTCCTTGAGCAAGACCCTTAACCCCCAGCTCTCTGGGCGCTACTATGGGTGGCTGCACTTCGCGGACAACTTACTCTACAAAGAGCAAGCTGAGGGAGGTGTAAAGACAATTTCCTCATGGGGATCAATAAAGTATCTATTATTATTATTATTATTATTATTATTAACCAAACTAAATACAACAGTTTTTGCATTTTTAGTTTTTTCATTGTAGTCACGGATTCTTATGAAATAGAGATTTCCCATATGGGGACCAGGGTAAGGTATATCTGGACCACACACACACACACA
>JAODLC010000085.1:4432669-4457283 GCA_026781145.1 Hippopotamyrus pictus | reverse complement strand
ATCCATCACTATACAGGCTTCAGTAAGCATTAGTCCCACAGTGTTACAGGTCAAAATGCAGCAGATTGTGAAGGAATCTTCGGGAAAGCATACGGGTCTGTTCTCCATTGAGACAATCTCTGGCACCAGAGAAAGAATTCTTAGCTCATTAATGACAGTGACTATTATCCCTTTTTTATGCTTATTGCAAAACAAAAGAAAATACGTGAAGCAAATATCAGTTTCTACGACTCCGGGTTTTTGTTTGTTTTCGTCTTCGTAGTTTCAGACAGTTTTTTGCCTTGGGGAATCCCCGAGGCCGGTTGTCAAGGCCACCCTTCAATGTCCCCATTAAAAGACTTTAGAAAGACGCCGAACAATTCGAGTTTCGAAAGGCATTTGGAGCGTTGAAAGGCAGACCTACAAGATCATCGGCTCAGCTAGTTCTTCTGGTCGCAAGCACTGGCTAAATGAATCGGGCAATTATAAACCTGCAACCTAAGGCAATTTACCTAAAGAAAGATTGCAACACTTGTACATGTGTTGTATGAGCTGCATCAGTTTTGGGCTGCGATACCCATGAAATCCATCCACCTTCTAGGGGGTGACTGACTGTATGTCATCTTAAAGGAATCCTAAAGCATTAAAGGATTTACCGCATTAGTCAAGGTATTAAATAACCATGCATCACTCAACAGTGTTTCGTATTCTAGGCGTGCTCACACTGGTGCCCACACACAGACCAACGTACACATGTATGCACCCACACAAAGCTATCCTGCACCTTGACCACTAGGGGGAGCTCACGCATGCTGTGACAGACTGACAAAGGAGCCACCTGACGAACAGCGCGACCACGGTGCGACCAGGAAGCGAAGACCTACCGCGCTCTGTCCCCTGCACCACGAGGGAGACGCCGGGCCGGGATCTGGCAGGCGCGTGGGGAAACTCGAACACGTCTTTCACTGCGAAGGGAAGGAATGGAGCGCTCGTGTCAGCCGTTTCCCAGAATCCCGTGCAACAAGTAGGGCGCAGAGGTGAAATGAAATGAATCACTGCAACAATGAGCCAACAGAGATGGGCAAAAGGCATGCAAAGTACTAACACGGAGAGGAAGAGGGCGCTATTTCATTAAGAGTTCCCTAAGCATAGGAGGCCATTGGACTGGCTTCCAGGCTTCCAGGTTCCATACTGCCCCCCCCCCCCTTACCATAGGGTGTTGGCGGAGGGATGGGGAAGGCAGGAGTGGAAGCCACCATCTCTGCTCCAGCAGACACTTTTCCAGAAAATTCCTCACAGTGTGGCTTGTTCTCTATGCTGTCACTCCTGTACAAGACACCTAGCTGAAGGCCAAATACGAACAACACGCTGTTATTTTCTGCACCGACGACTCGTCTAAAACATCAGCAGCACCTCAAAGACACACGTCACACATGGCAGTCAGGTTACATATAGCCTCATCAATCTTATGCTACCCAATAAGGCATATAGCTGATAAAAAAGGCAAATGAACACACAAATGAATACACTAATTTTCTAATACATTCCCACACATTTTGAGTATCTTGGGCTTTTATTATTACATATACATTGGTAACAGATGTTTACTGTTTTTTATTATAGGTTACAGGTGCCGTCAATGACCTGCGGAGCCAGCTACCTGAGAGGACGGCAGACCAGGTGTGTAGATGGCAGAGTTCTGGATCTCCTTCTCTATTCCCCACCTCGAGTGCCCTGTCGCGCTGTCCTGTCGGCTTAGGCCGTGTCTTGTGCCTGCTCTGTAGTCAGAAGCTGTGGTATCTGGAGGAGATGAGGAAGGGAGAGAGCAGAAGAATCAGAACATGCCAACATGGAGACTTAACTGGGATTACTTCACTGCATATTGTAACTATACTGTATGTTGGTGCAAACGTCATTATAAATCAAACTACAAGATATTTAAGGCACATTTGATCAAAAAACTAAATGTAGACAAACTACTTAATACACATTTTTTGAAAAAGAGGCTTGAATCTTTTCAGTGATCCAGCTGGGACACCCTACAAAAAACACAAAACCCCTAACACTGTCATCACATGTTTTAATACTGTATATATTTTTTTGGGTCATTGTTAATACAAGATAATTCCTTTCTGGTTAAAGGGTGCCGCTGAGTACTGATAGCTGTTCAGTAGGATAATGCACATAAAGAACAGCAAAGAATCATACGGACAAACTCAATCTGGGGTACGTTTCCCAAAAGCATGGTTGCTAACTACATTAGCAACTTACATAGTTGGAGCCATGCAACTGAATGAATCCAACTACGTAAGTTGCTAACGGGAGCTTTTGGGAAACGCACCCCTGATTAGTTCCACACAGCGAAGCTGTTTTGCAGACAGTTTCAAAGTGTGAATCTACTGCAACTTAGATACTTACTGAAAGGTAGTTACTGCTAATATCAAGTGACAGCGCTCTACAAGGTCCGCTATGTTTCACAATTTATTTTACTTTGTGCTTGAGTTTCCTGTTTATTAACAACAGAACGGAGATTTTAGTCATGTGTTAGTCCAGGGCAGCCAGGGAAGAAGGACGTGTGCAGTTCCATGAACGAGAGGAAGCCAACCATCTCATGAACTTAGAGTACTTCTGGGAATTGGAGCCTGCTGCATCGGACCTGGGGCTAAATGATGGAGGACAAAGCAGTAACCAGAACTGGGCCATGTCAGACGGACTCCTCTCTGCCCCTTGCATTCCAGGAGGCCCCCTGAGCTAAGCTGCTTGGGGCGGGGGAGGGGGAGGCTCTCGCACACATCTGCCTACCACATGAATCAGCCAGCTGCTGCGGCCATCTGCCCCGCTGCCTTTTCCAGAGGTCGCCCGCCCCCTAGCGCTCTGATGTCAGCACCAATGAGAACCGAGGAGCTCAAAACCAAGCAGGCGACATACATACAGACCAGTGGTATTTAAGGCGCACTGGAACCAGAAAAGTCTTACAGAGCAAAGTCACTAGACGAGGTTCCGGTCCTTGAATATACCAGTGAGGCTGAGATGCATAGATCGTTTTCCTTCATTTTCAGCCGTGAAGATCGACGGCAAGTAAATGTGAATGGGAATAAAGTTACCGAACTAGTTTGTACTGTTACATACAGTGAACCTGAGATCTTGCAGTTAGTGTCAGGCTGCCAAGCAGCAACAAGAATGCTTTTGCAGTGCTAATTGTGGTGTATGGTGGGAATGGTTCTCATAGCCCTGTTCTCCAGTTCCAGGTTTATCAGGCAGGTGGGTGAGAAGGGAAAATACCACGAAATGTGAACATACAGCCATCTAACCCTAACATACAAACACCAAATCAGCCACCAAATCCTATCCCACATGACCTGACCACATGACTGCAAGCCCCTGAAAGACACTGGGAAACACTGGAAACTGCCCTATAAGGGACCTCAACACCATCATAAAACTAACCAGATGTTCCTGGAATCGTTTATCCAAGACATCCCCAAGTACATGTTTCACTGGAGTACTTCTAGAGAACCAGTGAGCCAGAGAGTCAAACTTTACCAGAATTCACCAGGACAAAACATGCAATAAATATATATTACATCAAGGAATACAGACTGTGGTGACAGACACTGGATCATGCATTATTCTATCGGCGGTAAGGTCACTGAGACGCAGGACAGACAGCACACACAGGTGGTTGATTCAGGTGGGTCAGTTAATGACCACATGTTGATGGTTTACGTTAGTCCTGAGGTGGTGTTTGTAAACCAGAGTATCTTATAGTCACCTGTCTGCCTCACTCATCAGGGCCAGAATAATAGAAAGTCCTTTCATTTGGAGAGAACTTAAGGCAATGTTTTAGCTCTTCTTTAAACCTCAGCGCCAATCAAATCTTGCAGCAACATCTCCAGGTGACAAACAGCGTAGTTGCATCCCGGAACCAATAGTAGTGCTTGAAATGTGATCTATGCAGATGATCTTTTTGTAAACAAAGCTCAGTGATGACCTTCTCCTGCAGCTTGGGGTAATTCAACAACAACATGGCCGCCCTGAGTTGCAGCCGTCCATCAGCACGTTTCCTAACACAGGTAGAGACACTTTGCCTCCGGGGGACTTTGGTCATGGAAATTCCACAAGCCACGGTTTACACAAAAACAGATGTTTGATTGTTTTCATTCCCCTCGCTTTTTTTTTTTCAGGCTGGCTTTTGCATGCAGGCGAGATTTACACCCTGTTGACAGCTGACATGAACAGCAGGAGCAATGGAGCTAAACACAGTGACTGTGTTTTTATCAGCTTAAATTCACAAAAACAGCCCAACGGCTATGTGAAGGATGCCCTAGAGGCATCGAAGGTGAAATCTCTGGATGCTGACAGTCCCCGCTTCACGGTTCCCTAAACAAAAACAAAAAAAACTTGTGATTTAATTAAATTCTAATGGATCTTTATTCAGAGAAGCACAGAAAAATAGCTAATGTCCGTATTTCTGCTATGTTTAGACAACAGACATTTTCAAGGACGCCAAATGCAGAACTGGGGGTCAGTTCCAGCATTTCAGTAATGCCCAAGCGACGATTAGTGTTGCAGGAATTAAAACGCGCAAGCGAGGCACGTTAATCTGAGTCGCACGACGGTCCCTCAGACAGTCATACTGCAGTACTTAGGAATTAGCAAAGTACTACATCCCGAAAGCAGAATACAGGTCTGAAGCAAAAGCTGGGGTCGCGGACTTCAGACACATTCCTTTCGCCTTACGGAGCGGAGTCTCAAATCAATACTCTCAATACGGCGCGAACGATAACATCTGGCAGCTGAAATATTAGTGCGACAGACCTCTGCCTGACAAAAGCACTCACTGTGCTCAAGTTTCATGCCTGGCATGCCTTCCCGGTCTCACACATGACAGTACGAACTGTCACAAAAAAGAGACTTCCTATTCACATGTTCCTACCCCTCCCGGATCGGTAGTTTATAGGGAAACAGCTCTAACTGTGCCAAAGAGTAGCGTTTCATTTAGGTGATCGCACGGTAAGGTTACAGACCCAAAACCAGTATGGGGATTATAGTCAGTGATTAAACACTCAGACAATGTGTACAGACAGAATCCTCAGCACATTCTCATTAAAGATGCTTCAATATCAGTATTAGTGCACAAGACCACAAACAGAAACTAGTTCAGATTTGAGCAAAGAAAAGTTTTCTTCATGTAAGAGATGCCAAATATTTGGAACAAGCTTCTCATAGTGACTCATTCACTTGGTAAAGCATCAGATGTAACTTAATTGGACAATGATGATGGATGCAGGTATAAAGTGTCCTGATGAGCAAGACCGTTCATACTGTCAGTTCAGCGCCAGCTTTTCTGTGTCAGTGGCAGGAACATGACTCCAATATACCCAGGAGATACCCAGGAGGTACCCCTAGATACCCAAGAGATGCACAGAAGATACCCAAGAGATACAGCAAGATACCCAGGAGGTACCCAAAAGCTACCATAAAATCCAAGGAGATACCCAAGAGATATTCCAAGATACTCAGGAGATACTCAAGACATGCTCCAGTATACCCAGGAGATTCCCTAAGACACCCAGGAGATACCCAAGAAATACCCCAAGATACCCAGGAGATACCCAAGAGATGCTTCAGTATACCCAAGAGATATCCAAGATACCCAGGAGTCACCGAAGAGATGCTAAATTATACCCAGGAGATACCCAAGAGATGTTCCAGTATACCCAGGAGATTTCCTAAGACACCCAAAAATACTCCAAGATACCCAGGAGATGCCCAAGAGATACCCCAAGATACTCAGGCTATACGTAAGAGATATAGCCAGGGAAAACCAAAGAGATGCTCCAATACACTCAGGGGATACCCCTAGATACCCAGGTACCTTGTGCTGTTGGGAACCTGCACCTGACAAACAGTCTGAGAGCAGGTTCCTGCTGTTATGGAGGTGGTGCTTCCTGCTTCCTTGAGACAGAGACTCAGGACTTTGCTGTAGAGCACTAGAGCCCCATTCAGATCTACAGTCCTTATAACACTGGCCCCAAATATAGACCATATGGTTTTATGTCCTCTTATCTATTCTTGATAATAGATGCACCAAAAAGAGGGGGAAATGAAAACAATTGCTTGTTAAAAATGTAATTGTCTAAAAATAGTCCACAGGTAACTTTCGCAATGTAAAAACATATGTCTTGATGCAATAGTATGTCAAGCCCTTGAACAGAACCTACTTGTTCTACTGTTTGCAAACTGATTCCCTTTGCTGATTGTGAGACAGCTGCTGGTTCCATGCGCATGACAAGAAATGCAGCTCAGGTTAAAGTTCTTAAATACTCGCTCCTCATATATCACAGACTGTAATCCCTGAAGAATATTTGATCTGTTGCGGATATTTGGTTTATGGGCGAGCTTTACAGCCAGGAAAACACTTTCCCAAGGAGTCACGTACTACATCGACCGGATTGCGCAAGGCGGCCCGTGAGAGACTTGCTCCGACAGATCCCTCCTGCCTGAGCACGTTAGCGAATGCGTCCTGTAAGTCAGGAATCGCCCGACTCGCATTTAACTCTGCAGCCTCTGATAACAAAGCTCACAAAATGATGAAAGGAACCAAGGCAGGTCGCCCCCCAGGTTTCAACATTCTGATGTACGTCAACACTATCACTTATTCCACTGATTTGCTGATACTACCCCCTCTGTAGCATAAGAGGTTTGTAAACACGACCGATCAGTAAAGGTTACACGAACTCGAAGGGCTTCCGGCCCACCTATGACCTTACCTGGCTGGCGTGTGCTTTCCAGTACTGTCCCGTTATTACCCAGAAGCCTGTAACTCATTCCGTTCGCGCAGGGGCCGGCTGATCCGTTGACGTGAGCCCCGCCACCCCTCTTGAACGAGTTGGATCGAGTAGGAACGGGCACGAAGGTGGGGTCCAGATCCAAGATCAGCTGGTTTAGCTGGTCAATGGACTGGTCGATGTCCACGTTGAGGGAAGCGAGGTCGTCTTCTCTGGCGTCAGAGTGGACCGGCATGCTGTGAGCCCGCTGCAGGGCTCCCCCTTGCGTGGGGGTGTCTTGAGGTCCGTACGATTTTGGTAGGGCGCTCTGCTTGCCGGGGGAGGTCCTCACGGCGCCCTCTGTGGGTCGAAACGTGTACTGCTGGGCGGCCACCATCTGCTGGTGGTGAACCCAGGTCTGCGTGGAGTAGCCTCTCTCGCCAAAAGCCAGGGGCTGCACTTCTGGGGAAACGAATGCGCTTCTGTGAAAGTGGCACGACCGCTTGCCGTCCACCCCTCTGGCCTCACGTGGGCGTGCCACTGGTGCCACGGTGTACTCCTCGCCCGCTCCGCTGCCGAAGCCTTCCGACAGCAGAGAGCTCTGGCTTCCTTCGTGGTGGCCTCCGTACGGCCAATCGGAAGACGACAGCGTGCCAAGGCTGTCTAGGCTGCGCAGGTCGTGGGCGGGGACTTCGTCGTCCAGAATGTCCGTCTCCTGCTGCTCCGGCCTAAGTTCTCCCGGGCCCGCCTGCCTCCCCACCGCGGCCGACCCGCGTTCCGACATCACGCCAGGGGGCTCACCCTGCTCGCACCCGGGTCTGCTCGGCCGCCCTCTTGGTTCGGATGGGCTTCTCGAAGACTGGCCCGTCCTCAGGGAGGCGCTAGAGAGGCCGGAGTCGCTGCTGGTGGACGCCGTGTGATCGCTGCGTGGGGATGCCCCCTGGAACCGTCTCTGCGGCGCTCCCTCAGAACCACTCTGGCCGACTTTGGCAGGCGGTCTGGCGTCCTTGGGATCTTGAGCATGTGACACTAAAACGACAGGAACGGAGGGCTTCAGCGTGAGGGGGGGGCGCAACACGGGGGCCCCGCGGCTCAAACCTTGCAGGGAGGGGCTTTCACCACTCACACTCGCACTCACACTTAAACGCACCGAAGATCCTTAGGCAAACCACACTGCACCTAAATCAAACTCTGCTGTCTGCTATAACTCACCGAGACAATGTGGTACTTTGATTACCCACGTGTTTGCGGTGTGTCAGAGAAAAAAAAAAATCAAAGGCTACCTCCACCTGGATGATCACTGCTCTGGTCTAGGTGATAAGGGGTTTCTAGAAAAGAAAATCATACGTGTGAAGATTTAGTGTAGCGTAAACCTGTGAAACACTGGTATGAGTGCAAAAAATATCTGTCCTTTGCAATATATTTTTCAATTTATGCTGCAGAGAACAAAAACTGTACAATGAATAATTCTTATCTAATGATAAGAACATTTATTATAAAGCAGCTGTTGTTGTTTAGACTGGAGATGATGGCTTACTAAATTACTCCGCAAAACTGAAGTCTGGCCAAATCCATCACATGAAAAACCAAGGCACTGAATCGTGGCCTGAGCAGTAACAATGCACACACTTGTCTGACCTTAGAGCAAACACAAATGCAAGCTAAATAAATGGCAGTTGTTACTTGACTTGTAGAGCCCCGAGTGTACAGTGATGCACCCCTGGACAGTCTTCATGTTTACGTCGAGGATTAAGTTAAAATCGTGACAAATCTTTTCAAGCGACAACAGGATCCCAAAAAATAACCGACAAAACCTGCGAGGTATATCTTGTGGTCGGATTTGGTGACAGCAAAAGTGTCACTTCCCCGAAATGTCTCATCTCCCCCAGGCGTGAGTGATGACAATCGTAGTACAGGATCTGCAAACGTCTTCACCCCAGCTTGAATGTAACATCGAAAGGCCAAAGTAAATCCCCCTGCCAGTTTATAAGGTCTGCAAACGGCAGCCTCTCGCTCCCTGGGCCTACAGATGAATGCACATGCATGTAGACTCCTCGATGAAGAGAAGATAAGATCATATATGCATCACATGCACACCCTGAATTCATTTGAGTACCATCTGAATCAGCCATTTCACACAGAGTAACACGAGCAACATCTCCATCACCCTTCCGGTAAATTCTATTGCACCGAGGGCTCCAAACCAGACATGCAAAGTTCAACAGCACACCCCCATTAGATCCTTCCACCTCCACTTTTCAAAGTGTATAAGAATTCCTCAGCGACCACAATAACCGGAACTTTCCTTCCTTGGCGGTGAAAGACTGCAATGAAAGGTCTGTTTCCTCTGCTTCCACCTCACCCATTTTCTTTCCTTTCTTTCCTCCCTCCCTCTCTCCATCCCCCTCAACTCCCCCTATTAATGCCCCCCTCAGCCCCTCCAACCCGTCCAGCCCAAAGCACTCACCTTCCTGGCGTCTCACTCGCAGCAGGTAAGCGCACGTAGTCTCTCACATTCAGAACGCCGGGCTGTGAGAGACGGCACCCCCTGGATAGGTGGCCCCCAGACCCCCCCCACACGCTGCTAAAGGAGCCGCCCACATTTTAACCCTCCCTGCAGCACCAAGAAGGCGAGCGTGTGCCACAATGGCCCAGACATTCAGCATGACAAATACGGGAAGGGGAATGTAAACATGGGGGCGGGGCGAGGAAGGGGCGGAGCAAAGAGGAGGCAGGGCCAGGGGGCGGCAGTAATTTGAACCAAAAGGGGGCTGGTGAGTTGGTTTGGATAGGACAATGAGGCATACAAGAAGGGGAACAGAGGAAGGGAAAAAAAACAACTGGAGATGAAAACAACATTCTTTCATCCAAGTATTTTTCTCTCCCTCTTTTTTTGGGTTGGCAAAGCAGTGCTTTAATTACAGCAATGTCACTCTCTTATTGAGCTGTTTTTGAGAAGCAGTTGGAAGCCTCAGCTGAAATTATCACTAAATTATACATCAGCCTAGGACATTTTTAACACCGTTATGAAACCAGATGTGTGCGAACCACAATTGTCAGGTTCAATTGTGTCATCTGCTGTTTCTCTTTTTATTGCATATGATCCCCGACAGATAGACACCTTCCAGAAAGTTCCACAATCAATCTCCTGTTTCCAGTATTTTTACTGCCCATCAGAGACTAACGAAGAGAGATCAATACCATTCATGGCACCAATTGGAACACATTTTTAAATGATTTAGGGACAAAGGACAATAGCATCAGCAATACATAAAGGTGACATTTAAGGTGACATGGTCAATGTGGTTGATTCGCACAATGAACTAAATCAGCTTTTTTGTTATTTGGCAAAATGTAACAGTGTATTTTTATTTTTCTAACTGAGAAGCACGGAGGAGTCCTTAGACTAAGGGAAAATCTGAACGCAGGAAAAGAGAAAGTGTGAAATTATACGTTAAGTTAAAAAAAAACCCATACCAAGCAGAAACTGGATGTGAGGTCTGTGGTTATGGCGACTGCAGCGGGGAAGGCTGTAAAAATAAGGATTTGCGTAGAGCTGGGCGCAGGATGGTCCCGGCATAAGCAGGCTCCGTGATTTAGCGTTTCCGCTGTTAGCGCTGTTAGCGTTGCCGTCGCATGTTTGCAGCATGAGCTCGGCTCGCGATGAGACATTTCTTAGCGTTGGTATTCCTGTTTGGGCCTGTGTGGCGGGCTTTTTTTTTTTTTTCTGCGCTCGCCGTCAGGGGTGTATAATCACAGCGTGGGCGAACCGCGCACGGAGGCCTAGCTAATTCCAACACAGCCGCTGGTCTGCGGCATGGAGGTGAACGGGCCGGGACCACACACACCTGTGGCTGTCGCTTTAGTGAAAAGAGGAAACTTCTGCAGAAGAATCTCCGTTTATCTCCATCAATGTATCATGGATGAATCGGGATAAGAGACATGTTTTGCTATGATGTCATGTGACTCCCCTTCATCCAGGTGCATAGCAGAGCAGTCTGAGGTTCAGTGGGTTAGGCCGCTGTGCCTGTGACCGGATGGTTGCTGGTTCAAGTCCCACCCTTGGCAGAATAACTATATCTCTGTCGGACACTTGAATATGGTCTTTAACCTCCCAAAATGTTGCGGGGTTTTTCATTTTACACAGTGGTTCAAGACAACTCATTAATATTAATGAGAGAAGCTACCCAATTGGCCGGTAAACATGCTCCCAGCAACATGTGCTACCTGTTTTTTCAGGGTGGTTTGGGAAAACTAATATTCGTCAAGCTTCCTGACTGACCAGTGAACTCCAGCTAAGGCACTCGCTGGCCAATCAGGTCGTGCGTCTCTCATGAATATTAATAAGTTTCCCCTAACCACCCTGTGAAACGAAAACTCGCCTCCAGGGGCACCAGATCAAACGGCTGATCCTGCGCTCTGTTCTCAACTGTATATGTCCCAAAGGAGACCAACATGGGGTATGCAAGGAAAGCGGCATTCTAATGTACTTGTGCAAATGGCAAATAAAGATTCCTTTTGTATTCACAGATCGCGGATTCACTGACTTAACTAATATCTTTGGGCGGCAAGAGGAAACCTGAGCATCCAGAGGAACTGCACACCCTATGCACAGAATGGGCATGAAACCCACAGCCCTGGGAGGTACGAGGCTGCACTCGAACTCAGTGACCCACCGGACCATCATTCCACTGGGTACTTTAAGGCTGACTGTGTGAGCATGCAGACTGGGGCCTGTCTCAGCTGCCAAATCATTTACTTAAGAAGACCAGCTTGGTCCCGCTGATTACTGAGAATATGCGTTTCAGGGGTAGGTGGGGCATCTCTTCCGAAATGCAGTGTTTGCACGTCAAATGGGGGGGCTCTGAACAAAGCAGGGAGGGCACTGAATGATCTGTGGCTATGAAATTACAGTAACTCAAAAAGTAATTTGTTGCCTTGTTTGAGTATCTCTCTCGAAAGACAGCCAGTCTTTTCTACACAGACCGATTGTTCCCAGATTCAGAAGTCGGGAATCACACAGACAGCAGCCCCCGTCACGTTGCGGAGAGAGACATTATTCCCTGCGCCTCCATGTTTTCTCTTTTCAGCATCTGCTGGAAGCGGAGTAAACAGCCACCATTGAGCAGAGAGGCCCGGTGTGGGTGGAACACCAGAGTGGCCGGGGATGCTGTTCTGGCCTCCGCCAGAAGGGCGGCGGATGCTCTGCTCGGGGTGCAGAGGTGATGGGGTTGAGGATGGGCCGCCATCTTGCGTATGCAAAAGAAACATCGCCAAGATTCCTCCATGATCCCAGGCCATGTCAAATCACACTTGGAGTACAAATACATACACACACGCATATTATTTTATTTTATTGCTTGTAATATTCTATTATTTTTGCACTGCAAGGGACTGCACACAATTTTCGTTGTACCCTTGTATAACGACAATATAGTTTTCTGATTCTGATTCTGATTCTAATGTCTTTGCAGGGACTTTCCATTAATTTCTTTAGATAAATCCTAATCCCAACAATGACGACCTTAACCCCTACCCAGCCCTAACCTTAACCATAAGGAACCAAACTAAATATGAGACTTTGGGAATTTTTAGTTTTTTGATTGCAGTCACAGATTCTTATAAAATTGAGTTTCCCCTTGTGGGGGCCGAAAAAATGCTCATCACATCATCAAAATAAGAGGTTTTTAATCACATCTTGGGGACATTTGGTCACCAAAATGTAATATATACATAACTCACACACCCACACACACACACACACACACACACACTGGACCTGACTCTTATTGCCTAGCAACAAACTCCCTGTTCAGCAACAAGCAATAAAGAAACCAGCAATCTCTTTCCTCAGTTGCCAAAATATGAAATGTCATGTGGAAACAGAGTTTTTGTTATTGCAATCAGGAATCTATTCAGCCCAAATTTGTTTCACAGAGCAAACAAGTTCACACAAGATCAACCCAAAGTGTTTTCACGGAAATCTCCAGAAATAACACAGTTGTTACGTTTTAGGGCAAACGAATGTTTCGCAGTTTCAAGAATAACCAGCAATTGAACCAGGTCTTCTAGGTCTGTACGAAAGTACAAGAAAATAGTAGAAATAGCTGCCTTCCTTAAGATGATTGAACATAATTCATATCGGTTTAGGCAGAAATTCTAAACATGTTATTAGATTTCATTATGTAGCTCAACACTGAAGCAATTTAGCATTCGTCAAGCCATCTTGACCCTAAAAACAGCTGTCTTACCTAAGCTTATCCCACCAAGCAACGATGTGTAATTATGTCCAACAACAATACATGACATTTTCCACCACGGAGGCCCTGTACGTCACTCCAGACCAGACTGAGTACGATGGAAGCATGTATGGTGACCAGCACTGGTGAAGGATCAGCTTATTGTGCAGTGGGATTTACAGTACACCGGTGAAGGATCAGCTTATTTTGCAGTGGGATTTACAGTACACTGGTGAAGGATCAGCTTATTTTGCAGTGGGATTTACAGCAATGAGAAGAATCTGTTACCTTCAGCGTCACAGTTGATGTTCTGGTAGGAATCCCACCGTATCAGTGGATCTGCAATGTTGTATTCCACAGTGATGGCAGGGACGTTCTCCCATCGCTCAGAACCTCCAACGAGAACCGGAACATAGCGTCAGGGGGCAAGCAATTCCGTTTCCACTTTTACAGATGAGCAAAAGTAAAACAGCCATGTGTTTCGGAGTAGGGACCGTTTTATTGCCCATTTTAACTTTTTTAAGAGCATTTCTTCTCCTAATGAGGCACATCCAGTGGTTATGTCGATTTAGTAGTCTTTGGGGATTTGGCAATTAGTACCTTGCATCTTCTCTGGACTCTCAGACATGACGAGCTCAACCTTGCCGTAATCAGGAAACCGGGGGTCTGGAAAGTGAGGAGGGGTCAGACGGGACACGGCACACACACTGGAGGGTAACTGCGTTGTGACACTTTCTTTGATTTAGTTCAAAAGCAGTTTGCAGTGAAATACAGAATCTGTTTTACAGTATTATCTGAAGGTAAGTAGGTAACCTAAGGCAATCACACTGATGGTCTTTACAACTGAGAAAAAAAACCCAAGGATCATTCATGTTTAATTTTTTCTTAAAGAAAAAATAATTTCTCATTTTCTTATGGACAAACTTCCAATAAAAATTACAAATGACTCGTACAACAAATACAACCTGAAGAAAGGTGATGGTGTGAATAAGTGTAAGCTAACCATTAGCCACCCTAGGCTCAAGGTATCGTCTGTTACAGGCACAACACTGGCCTACCTTTGTTTGCATTTTCGAGGTCCTCCTTCTCAAATATGAGGCTGCAGCCCTGAACGGTGCCCGTGTGAAACTGGAGACGAAAAACCGGCTCCCGGCTCAGCGTCTGAATGTTTTTGTGGTAGCATTTGACCTGCGTCATTAAAAAAAAAAAAAAAATGACGATTCACTGAAAGACCGGATCAGAACGCATTAATTCTGGTGTTTTCTACGGCAGTTTATGGAGAGTGGCCCTCTGGTACCAATCCCAGGAAGGAAGGGAGCCCACAGGAAACAAACTCAATCATGGCAGCAAAATCTGAAGTCCACAAGGTCATGTTTGAGGCTGAATTTGAGCCTGAGGAGTGTAAGGATAATTCTACCCCTAAAACCCCAATTAGAAATGCAGGAAATTCATGACAACTACATAAACATTTATGTAGATGATTAAATTTAAAAAAAAAATCACTTACCAGGATGTCACCTTTAAGCAGTTGTGCTGGCTGCAGAGCAATGTACAGCCTGTTTTTGTGTCCTGGTCCTATGTGACTGTACAGTAGATCCACAAATCAACATGTACTCCACAAACTTCATCTCTTTTTAAGCCGACATGGGACCCCTATTACTACCTATCCATACCCAGCAATCCCTTTCCGACTTGCCACTAGCTCCCATTCTGGTGAAATTAACAATCGCTATATATACAGCAGCGTTTGGCATTTCGTGTCCAGAAGCTACAAATCCAGACCAAGATTTTGTTTCTACCAACCAGCTGAGCATAAAGAGTCACAGTCACAGAGTACCCACCTGGCTGGTAGAAACAAAATCTTGGTCTGGATTTGTAGCTTCTGGACCTGAAACGCCCCAACCCTGATATACGCATGCCCAAACACATACACACAGACATTCACCAACGTGAAGAAGCTTTATAAGCCAATAACAAGGCAGCTTACTAAATCCCAGAAGAGTAGACCAATTGCATTCCCTGGTAGACCTTCAAGTACGGTCGACAAACTGAAAAAAATAAACAGGGACAAGGAATGTAGATAGAAAATGTTGATGGATTTTAAAACACAGACATGACCTTAGAATACGCAGCTCTGATGTTGACTAGGAAGTTTAAAACATGGTGCCTATGTAACACCATTAGGGCTATAAAGTAGTTTTAATAATTCTTTAATTGGTGTAAATGGTCACATAGAATGCTAATTGTGCTGTTGCTGACGATGCCTCCTTCTCTACATTAAGCTGCATCTTAAAAAACATATAAACATATAACATGTCGTGCTGAGGTTGCGCTGTGCACTGTTGACCTCTCCTAGAATAGGATGTACAATTTTGGTCACCCCTGCACTTCAAAGGGGATTTTAGAGTGGCTACAGTGGTGAGCGAACATAATGAAGCCTTGTCTTAAAGGGATATGATGTAAGAATAGCTTTGAAGCAGTGCATCAATAAAAGGTATTGGGGGCATGACCCAGGTAAACAAGGCCGATCCTGATGATTAGCCAAGGACCAGTTCATATCAGAACAAAGAAAAGACTCATTTACACAAAGGACGGGGGGGGGGGGGGGGGGGGTGGAATATGCTCTATTCTTAGAATCACTCAGGTTAACATTAGATTGAATTTCACCCTATACTTAAATAAATAAAATGTATTGAAGGTGCTCTCACATTTGAAATATCTCGTAAATCCCTGTGTTCTTACAAACTACTTTTTGGTTTTTACCACGATGAATGGTTTTGTGGGGTCTTCTTTCATACCACAATACAACTGCAGCCTGGTTCAACCATGTTAAGGATCCATGGAATCTCTCCAGCTTTGAGGGCAACATTATGGGCAACATACCTCCATTCTCAAAGTCAGGTATCCCGTGGAGAATGACGCAATGCAGGAAGTGAGGGGAGGTGTTCATTTTTATGGAGCCGGTCAAGAGGCTGTTTAGAATCCAGACATACCTACAGTTAGAAAGTAAAACAAACATATAACTTCAAAGAGGAATCCATAATGTGAATTATTAACTGCAGGAAGGTTTATGGCGAGATGACCGTCAGCCAAGCTGGTCGTTAACCTTCCCTGTCAAGTAATGATATTTTATCACAGAGGTTTATTCTCAAATCGAAATCACAGGTGTGAAGAACTATCACGGGCAGAACAAATCATCACCTCTTCTGTGAGGGTGTCATCACGGGTGACACTTTGTCATCGTAGAACTTCCTCATAGCGAAGCGTTCCAAGGCCTGGTCAGCACTATGAACGAAAGACGTTATTGTTGTTTAGTCTCTCAGCTGGTGCTCAACCCTTACGAAATCTCCAGCTACAAAAACAGCTTTAACTAAGTAATTGTTTTATACTGATGGATATTCCTGCTCCAGATAAGCACATACATGTCAGTCCAGCTGAAATCATTGAGTTGGGTAGAGGTGGAAAGTTCAGGTCAGGAAAATCCAGACCAAGGTTTTGATTCGGCCAACCAGTTGAGTACTCTGTGACTGTGACTCTTTACACTCAACTGGTTAGTTGAAACAAAACCTTGGTCTGGATTTGTACTTTCTGGACCTGAACTTTGCACCTATAGAGACAGGTGATAGAAACCTGTACAATACGAAAATAATGAGGCTTTGAAAAAGGTGGGATCTCCTCAAAGAAGCGGTTATACATTGAGCACTGATGTAGAAATTCTGATGATACCAATACCTGATCCATTTTTGTCTAATGTTGCCAATACCAATAACTGTGTAACTGTTGCTGGCAATATGCCTGGTGGCCATTTCAGTCCATGCCATGAGATGGCAAGATGGGCTAAAACATGGTACAGTGTGAGGCTTCACAGCTGAAGCACATTTCTTGAGGGTTCCATGAGTCTCCTCAAACTTGAACCCCATTGGTTGGGAGCAGAGCAAACTATGGTTTTATTCCTATTGAGCTTCAATGACCTCAATGCAGCACATTCAAGTGACGGCAAGGCGATACATAGATTATTTCAAATGGTAGTTATAATCGACGTTTGAGCTAATACCCACAAACCGCAGCTGAACACTGAGCCCATTGGGCATTCCTAAGATCCACCCCAGTGGGGTATTCCTGCAGCATTCTCAACGGACAGCATTCCTCGACTGTGCTCTAGCCAGAAGCAGGAATTCTTGAACCGGCCCTGTTACCTCGCAGAGACTTCAGTGAAATGCACAAAGGATGAAGTGATCACCCCAATCCTCCCTTTTCCACCCTGCACATGCGGATGAGAAACAAACAGCAAACAGTAAAACTATAGTAAAAACAAAAATCGCTACAGTAGCTACATTCCATTGAGCTCTCATTAAAAGGTCTCTCACTAAAATTTTGCCTACAAGATTCAAGAATACGTGCCGGGGGCAAATAATTCTGCAGAGAAACAATATTAGGTGTGGCCACAGTAAATAATACGAGTGCTTAAATAATAATAATCTTAAGCAATAAATATAATCCCTCAATAAGGAAGACAATGGGAAATTTACTCAATAATGCATCATTACAAACCCCATTTCGAGGCCAAAACACACTCCCAGCGATTAAATACCAGCAGGGTAAACATTATGGGGAAAATAATATGGGCTGGATGCTCACACGGCAGTGAATGACCACCACGTGCTGGGGATCGGAGTTCAGCCAGGTCTCCATGGCCTTGCAGATGGTGCAGATCTTGTCCAGTGGCGGGGCGTGTAGGTCGGGCCAGCCGGCGTCCATGGTCTGAAACATCAGGGCTGCCGTTTTCACAGAAGATTCTGCAGCAGATCTAATTCCACGGCTCCCAGCCGCGCTTCCATCTAAAGGTACCGACTTTCAACTTTATGAGCAGAGGCAGGAAGATGGTGATCTGGAGGTTACACCTGGAACCCTTTGACATCACAACAAAACCCAGGGACCTCCCCAGGGCTCTCTTTATGCTCCCTGCCTGCTTGCTAACTTCCCGTTAGCACCGACCTGTACGTTTCTTCAGAGAAAAACACCTGGCAAATGAATATAGGTCAGGGTTACTCAGTATTTCTCCCCGGGTCCAAATCCCATCAGCCGCACAAAGCCATGGACGGGGACCGAGTGGGCGGGATTCTTTTGGTGGATTTCACTGACCTGGGGAGGGGGGTGTGGGAGTTGAATTTGCGCATTATACTGATGGAACTAGTGGAAAGCAGCAATTGCATTTAAGTTGCATTTAAGTTCTCTGTGCGACTGAAAGATCTCGTGCAAAGGAGACAGTTCTGAGCTTGTTGAGACAGCGAGATTCTTTAACAGAGCTAATTTAATTAAGTCTCTATTTGGGCACAATACAGCCCCCCCCCCCCCCCAGGGGTTTGGACTACATCAGCATCTTTCACATCCCTCATTAAAGTGCACAAGAAAAATGGTCCTATGTGTCTCCCAAATGGAGGGATGGAGGGGGCACACGGAGTTTACTTGTCAGTTTGATCATTAACTTTCCTTTTAGTCATTTTTTCTGGCTCCAATGTATGGATTCTTTTTTCTATGTTCCCAGAACTTGTGACACAAGCACACCTGCCTCCCCCTCACAATCGTGCCCCAACGTGAATCAACTTCACGCTTGAAAAGAACGGTACCTTGGGGTTCGTCTTGGTGAGATCCGCCCGCTTTTCGGAAAGGTTGATCACCTGCGTGGAGACCAATACAGTAATTAGGCTCTTCCCACTTCACATTTCTCAACCCTTTTGTTAACAAGGCTTAATGCCTTTTGCCTGGAAGACGAACACACACTCAGGGGCTATAAGGATCACTGTTAGGAAGGGCGAATTGCAAAGAGAATCACTAATCTGCCTGGAAAGGACATTAATAAGTTTTAAGCTAGACGGAATCCATGATGCTAAGCATTTTCAGCATAAATGAATGAACCTCTTTAGCTAATTAATGAATTGATCGTAAATAACTCTATTTCTGCATTTTATATCGACAGGAACTTCCAGATTAAGTGGATTTCGGAACGATGCGGGAGGTCTTAACACAAATTGATGTATCTGCACAGGTCTGTCTGCGTTCATCTAAAGCGACGTACACAGCTAGCTACCGTGCAGTTTGGCCATTTATGCAGCTAGTGGGAGTTTTTTTAATGTGGAAAACAGCACAACACACGGCGTTATTGCCGTTAAGTTCCCTCCTCCTGGTTTTATCGCCCATTCCTCTTAAAGGTCTCCCTTTTTCGTCCTTACCCAGAATGCTACCTGCTTAGCTGTTACGGTGAGCATGACTCTAAAATGGAGGACAAAAGCGGAGTGATGCTCAAAAATGAAGACACTCAACAGCAGTCCAGATAGAGGGCTGGAAAAGCAGACCGTCCAGACAAAACTTGGATGACTGGTCACCATATTAGCTACTGCCATACTTGTTAATGGCACCAGTGATATGGGCGGTCGGCTCTGTGTTCCCACCAATGCCAGACATACACCAGTGCATCCTCTGTCAACTGAGGATGTTAAAAGGACAGCGAGAGGACCACCCCCTCTCCCCCCAGCTCCTCTCGTCGGATCTCACCAAGTAGTTGTCAGCATGTTTGGACTTGAGCATGCACGTGACGTCGTGCAGGTTCGCCCTGTAAGCATCCTCTGAGAAGACCACGGGGAAGGACACGGCGATGATGCGCTCCGTGATGTAGGTCAGGTCAAGTTCGTATCCCTCCTCCATCGCTAACGTCCCATCTGACGCAGCCACCTGTGCGAAACGAGCCAACGTTATGCCGACAGACAAGACGATGGATGGACATTTCTTGCTCTCTGCATTTGTGCCTGTCACATTTCTGTCTACATATACACACACATATATATATATATATTTATACACATATATACGCATTTCACCTGGTTTTAATATCCTGCAGCACATTATAGCTATATCACACAGAAAGCTAGACATCACAAAGGAAACACGATGCTTTTATTGTTGATATTGTTTAAAGCCATGCAGGTAGGTAAGGTTTTACAAAGCCTTAATGTTTCGTAGCGAGTTGACGACGTAACTTACATACCAGTAATCTCGTATATCCATGATAAATGCGACAAAAATAATGCGGTCGTGAGCACTGTCACTGTGTCAAGCAGCAAAGCATGCTGGGATTGGCTCTCTGAACATTAAGCGTGAACTCCCCCTTTTCCATCGCGCGTTACTATCAACGGCTTGGAGTGACACGGAGTCCTCGGTTGCAAGCTTGAAGGAATAATCCCGAGATGGAGAAACATGGAGGAGCAGAACTGAATAAGAAGCCTGTCAGGTCCCTTCAACAAGCTACCACAGGCTGCTCTGTAAGCGCAGGAGATTAAATGCCTCCGCCAACTCACTTCAAAACATGTCCCCTCGAGGAACAAGTTCTTTCAAGACAGTATCTGTGAGCGTGGCTCCAACATGCACCAGAGAGGTCTAATTACAGCCGTACGCCCTCTGGGCTCTCTGTGCCAAATTTTTTTACGCCTATGGAATCCTCCATTTTGTACTATTTTGAAGTGCTACTGCATGACATGAACCAATTCTGTGCACAGAAGTGTCTTACTGTGCATGCAGAAGTCAAGGCGACGTCACCAAATCAACAGCCTCGTTTGTTTTTAAGGGCAACGCATTTTTAACCACAACCAAAGCAACATTTGCCAGCTATTTGAGGGGGAGGTTCGTTTTGATTTAGGGTTCCACATTTTTCTAGATCAGTGATACCCAACCCAGTCCTTGGGGATCCCCAGACAGTCCACATTATCCCTCCTTCCCAGCTCCTCCTTCACAGCTACCAGCCAATCAAGAACACAGAATACCTGGTACAGGGGCGTTAGAATCTGGGAAGCAGTAAAAATGTGGATTGTCTGGGGGTCCTCGAGGGCTGCGTTGGGAAACACTGTCCGGGATGATGGTCTGATTTATGTGCATCCACAATACTGCGTAAGAAACATTATAGGTGCGAGGACAATGCTAATCACTGTAAACCTTAATGACGGTCATTAAAGCAGCCATTATGTTACATGGTTAACCTGAGGTCCCACAGCAGGCCCTGAGTGCAGCCACAAGAATCCCAGCAGGAGAGTACAATCCAGAGCCAACAGAAGACAAATAAATATCAAAGAAACACCCAGTTGAAGGTTCATTGAGGTTCCTGAATGCAGGAAGATGGACATGATAGGAGAATAAGCAGCGAACCCAGATTTGACTTGAGATACGTTGGGTTGTGAAAGAGATTCATGGGTCAGAGAAAGAAAGGCTTTACTCTATGAGACTCAAACTAACACTACCTGAAGAAGATGCGTCAACAAAGCGTATTAAGGTATTTGCCAGATTTACTTGGCCGACCTTCTGGAAAAGGTGACATTCTGGAAATGTCTTGGGCAGGGTTTGTGAAGGACATGGGGAAAACAAGAGAAGAAAGACCTCAGCAATGAAAGAGAGGTGGGTCGTATCATTCAGCAGAAAGCGTGACCTTCCTTGGTTTAACCAGCAATTCTGTTCTCAGTGATTTCCTTATAAAAAGAAAAGAAACATAGAGAGGGAAAGAGAGTAGATTTATACCACAGTGTTGACTCAGGAGACAAATCAGCTTTAGATTCCTTCCAAGTCTTAACAATTTGCTAACAGTTTCAGGTGATGAATGATTCTTTGAATGAAGCTTTTTGTTTTGTTTGAACACAGCTGGATTTGCGACATAATTTTCAGGAAGTTCCATTATTTTCAGAGTGACATGATTCTATTATGGACAGCAGCTTCTGACAGCACTGCTATTCATCCAGTTCCTGCAGACCTTTAGATCTAAGCCGTAGAAATTAAGTGAATCGTCGCAATGAATCATTAACTTGTGGCTGTTATTTTGCTTCTCCTGGTAACTTGCTGCCATAGTTCTGTTGCGCCAGTCAGAAATGTAGTTTTGAAATCAACCGACCGCTGCACGGATATTCTTAGTCAGTTTATTTTGGTCCTGTAACACCGCTGTACTGTATATTCGTCACCCCTGTGCACAGAATGGTTTCCTCCATCATTCTCCCACTGAACCTAAAAGAGGCACCACTGCCCAGCTAATTGGCCTCCCATACAAGTGATGCCTAATTACTGTTTTTCTTTTTGCTAGGTCATAGAGGAATGCGTTCAGAGAAGGATAAGGCTTTTTCCCGCTTGCAGACTGCCGGCCTAATGGGTTGCACATGTGGAGTGCGGCCGGTGACTCTCCCGACTCCCGGCGTTATTTCGGTAGTCACTCCCACCCTACGGCCTGAGTGGCGCGTCAGCATCTTTGGGACGCGGGTCTGTGGATTTCACGTCCCCCTTCGGTGGCACCTATGCACCGCTGCGAGGATCGTAACCATCGTCGTACTGAAGGAGAGACGGAGACGTGAGCTGGGACGAGGGGAAGGGAGGGGCAGGCGATCCAAGAAAGAGGGGGCCCAGCAAGTGAATGGAACAGAGTATCCTGCATGCCGCTGACTCAAGCCGCACGGAGCCCTCGCCTGGAGGCGTCTGAACAGCGAGGGTCAGCCTCAGCCCAAAGCAGCCTGACTTTTTACGCAAAACGGGGTCGACCGGGGCCCCATGCACATGCACTGAGGTTTTGCAGAAAGCCAGAAATGCCATGTGTCACTAATCCCACTCGGCAAGGGCTTCCAATCCATTGTAGCTCCACGCACACTCTGGAACAAATATAGCAGGCTGGCTTTGAAATGGACGAGAACAAAAGACATAATGGCACAAATGAAAGTTTTTTTTTTTTTAAGTTCTTTTTTTAACCACACAGCCAGAAGAACAAGAGGACATTATGGGCAGCCCTGTATGTTTAATCTAAAGCCACCCGTCCCCCCCCCTTGGCTGAGTTTTCTGTGGAAGCACCTTCTTGCCTTCTGTGTTCTCACACAGAGTTGAAGTCTTCCTCAGGAGCCAACGTAAACAAACAGGAAGCGTCCGCCAGCTTTGCGGCACAGCACCGAGCGTTTTCTGTAGACCTTCTCAGAGCATTCAGTGGGTCACGCTTCAGAAGACACAGGGAGGCAGATAAAGACGAAACCGGGGTCTAAGTGCTGGAAGTCGGACTGTGTCTGCGCTGTGTAAATAAAGGCTATTAACCACGCACGCCCCCCCACCCCCCTGCCATCCAACAGGACCCCTTAAAAAAAGACCTCGCACCCTACCTTTAAGACAGAATCCCGATAAGTTTGAGGTGAGTAAGAAGTCAGAGAAACCGCAGCAGGAGACGAGGGAGAAGGTTCCGGAGAGGGAACTGGACTCTTATCCACGTCGCGGGTCGCCTGCACACCAGATCCCCGGGGCGAGGCGCTGTTGGTGATCGGGGCTCAGTCCGTCCCGCTGCCACGGCCCGAATGAAAGCCCTGCTCTGTACAGAGAGGCAGCTCAACACCCCCCCCCCGCCCCCCCCGGCACACCGCCTCAGTTAGGCTCCTGCAGTTCCTGTCACAGACAGTCCTCCCCCACCTTTTTTCCTTGGAGCTACTGCACACTCATTCATATGGGATGAGAACGTGTGTGTGTGTGTGTGTGTGTGTGTGTGCATATACCAAGGGGGAGGGAAACGGGGGGGTTGAGGTCCAGGAAGGCTGTACAGAAACACACTTTCTTAACTCATGTTTAAAACTATATCATTACCCAGCCTCCCCTGACCATACTTATTGACCCTGACTTGGGAGGGAGGGGCACCTTTTATTCTTATATGTAAAAATAATATAATTAATAAGAAATTCAAACCACTTTTATTCCAGAGAAGATGGATTATTTTATTTACATGGTAGAGCGATATTGTTAAACTTCAGGTACCTATCAAACGTATATTTCACATTTGCAATTATGTACAACCTGATGGCCCTTGTAATATGGAGGATATCTGTTACTGATTAAGCACTTATAAAAAACATGTGAACATTTCATAATGCATGGCTCCAGTCATAGGTGACCATAGCTCATATACAATTACATTTTAAGTGTCTATTAAATGTAACATTTGGCATTGCTGCAGGGATAAAATGGTTAGCAGTATGCTGTGTCTGTAGTTAATTAAAACTCTATTCTTCACGATTAACTTTCACATTAATCTTGAAATTCAGGCTCAGAAGTATTAAAAAGGGTATTTGGCCTGTCTCTAATCATCTCGACCTTTTGTCAAGAAAACAATGTTTGTATGTATTCAGTTAATGGACAATTACACTGTAATGTTTTACCATTGTATGTAGCTAGGCTTGTTGTATTTCTATAAACAACATCAAAACATTAAACAAGGAAATTGAAACAAATAGCTACACTGTAACAGGAAAAATATCAACTGCAAAATATAAATATTGCCTGTGAAATTATTTGCTCTGCTTGACAGAGTTCCATTTTTATTTATGTAGCTGTAATGCGCTCAGAGCCCTGCATCAGTTATCATTGTCTTGAAGCATATGGAGTGCAAATTGATAATGAGATTACTGCCGGTGATGTTCACAAGGGGTCACTCTCTGATTTATGGTGTGTTGAACTTTGACCTTTGTGGTTCCCTTCACAGCAGATGCCAGTGAGTGCTCCCAATCGCGACCTTTGCCACGAGAGAAAGGGACACAATATATCGTTGAAAGCCTATTTTCTTTGATTGACACAACACATT
>JAODLC010000085.1:4407466-4421017 GCA_026781145.1 Hippopotamyrus pictus | reverse complement strand
GTGTAGTTTGAATGGGGGGGGCTCAATAATATTCCTATCTAGAAAAGGGGGGCCCTGCAGAGAAAGTTTGGGAACCAATGCATTAATGTAACAATATAGCATATTAAATTTAAAAGGCAAACATTTCCAGTGATTCCTACCTTCAGTTCTTCCATGTTTTTCTGCATCTCTACAAGAAACTTATAGAAATCACCAGACTGAGTGAAGAGTTCAATGTATCTGGCCTGCAGTTCGGTGGCCTACAGGAAACAGAGCAGTTTAATTAGTCCTCCACAAACACTGACATAACCCAGTCCATCATACTGGAAATCACACCAGTGACATGCAGGAACAAGTCACACATACCTCTTGCCTGATGGTGTCTGCAGGGGACTGCAGCATAGTCTTCTTGATGGGGATGTTGAGCAGAGTCTCCAGTCCGGCACTGTATGAGGCCAGCTGGAGCTCATAGTCCTGCAAGGTCCATCAACACCAGTCAGAGAGGTCACCCCAAAGCGCCAACACAAACCACCGGCCACAGCCATGAAGCTAAAAACGTCACTGACTGAAACATTTGAACTCCTATCCCAGTGTTTCAAGTGGCTTTCAAAACAGCTACCTTAATTGAAGAGGCACAGGTGTTGGCATCTTTCTGAACTTCATCCACTCTCTCTTTTTTCCCTTTTATTTCAGTCTGAAGTGCCTGAAATTCAGCACGTAGACATTAATCTGAGAAAGGCAGCAACGACAATCCGCACGGAACTTCTAAGTTGGTGGAGACATGGAAAAGTGCTACTTCCTACCCTCTGCTGGTTGAGTTGGTCCATAAGGGCTTGGAGGTCGTTCACTTTGTTGGCCTGAAGAGCATCCTGCCGCTGGCGTGCATTCTGAATCCATGCCATGAGCGCCGAGCTGGTCTGCTGGTAGTGCTTCAGTTGCTGCTGCTGTTTCTGAACGTCCCACACCCTACGGAACGGAAAGGTGTTCACGGGTCGTTCACAGACAAGATCACAGACAAAACCGAACGAAACTAGCCTGAAGACTAGACGAAGTTGCCTTATATGAAATGTCACAAACTTGCTGTCCTTGTGCGATATTTACCCCAACCACAGATGAAACGAAGACCACACCAAATTAGTTCAAAAACAAGAATACTCCTCAACAAGAGTACATATAGACTGAAACAGACCGCCCAGAAACTCAATGGAAGAACCTCATTTTATTTTATAGTCCTGCAAAGATAGACTAATCATAGGCTGCTCATAGACTAGCTGAAGTCCAACCAAAGACACTTTATTATATTTAGAATCCCTTGAATACTAGAGACCTTTCAAAACACATGTTCAATTATGTCTTTGATCATTTTCCCATAGTAGAAAGATTTCACTACTATATACTTCACCCTATCAATGAAGATGTGGTCTTGATGGACTAGTTCAAGTACAGATATTATATGACAGGGGTTTAAAGTGAGTCTTTGATTATGGTGAAAAGAAAAGACCCTCTCACCTGCTATCGATTTGCGTCTGGATACGCTGCCAGCGATCAGATAGCTGGTTCACCGTCTCTGCATACTTGGAGAGGTCCACATCACACTTGTGGAAGGATTGCCCAACTTGGTTGTTCCACTGCACTGCGTTGTTCAGCTCTGTTTCCATTGCTTTAAGGATGTCCCTCTTCTGGTCCAGCTCTGATTTCATTCTCTGCATTCAACAGATCCCAATTGATAATTGCTTAATCCTAGCTTATTCAACACAGAATTCTAACATTATGCAAGACCTTGCTGCAAATAAAATGATAATGTACATGGAGATGTGCCACTATTAATACTTAACGCAAACTTATCTCTTTATCGCTGTGTTGACAGAAAATGAAGACATGAAGACAAGTGCCACTCTAGCTGAATACCTTCAGCAAGACATTGTAGTCCTCTAGCTCCTGCAGATTCAGAGAGGAGGTCTCCTTCTCGGTCAGCCTGGCCTCGTTCACCTTGACAATATCCTCGACTTGCACCAGGCTCTGGAACAGGCCTCGCAACGCCTTCAGCCTATTTTGATAAGAAACTTTAAAAACAAACTCTCCATGGGCACAAGAAGACAAAATTTCAATTTAGAAATCTTAATAACTTTGACATTAAGGAGTCACACTCGTACACTGCAAACAGACAGATATCCTTAACTTAGGGTGACCAAATATTCCATGTCAGGGAGGACACTTTGAACCAGGACAGGATTTGTAAACTACCGTTTCCATTAAAAGGACCTGGATTTCACTTAAGCGCTGAGTTCTTGCTGAGTGCTGATTGGTCAGTCTCCTATAATTTTGCATGTGTCACTAATGTGAAAGGGAAATAGTTGGATGAGTCTTTCGTCAAGGAAACGAACAAGTCAGAGCACAAGAAAAGCCGAAATATTTAGCCAAGCACAGGAGCCTTTTAGTTTTAAAATAGCTTGTAAAACCAAAAGCATCTGAAAGTGTCCTCTCTATCATGGATCATGTGGTCACCCTGCCTTAACTGAGCTTGTGTTTCTGACATTATTATCAGATGCTCTCCTTATAAGGGTCAGGATCGGATGCTTACTGAATATTTTATAGAACTAATGATGTTGATAGGTTATGAACTACAGTCCTTATCTTACCTTTGCAGGTAGGAAGTGGAGAATCCTTCCAGGCTGCCCAGTTTCTGATTGATGACTGCGAGCTCTGTCTGGAGAAACTTAGCCTTGTCCGGATCCGTCATACCCTCAAGGAGCCTCAAGATTTTCTCTTTCATACTGATGTGCTCGTCACGGATGGCATTGACATCACGCTGGATCCCCTATGATTTCCAGTTGATATAATCAAGCAATGCTTGACACCCACAGCCTACCCACCGAGGACAGTACAGGAGGTCTAAGCTTTAGATTGAAGGATCAAAATATACAAATCAGAACATACCTCTATCATAACGATGCGCTGGGAGCACTCTTTGGCACTGTTCTCCTTCAAGGGGACATGAAGGTGCTGGGTTAGACCCAGCTCAGCTGCCTCCGCCCTCTGCCTCAAGCTATGCAGCTCCATCAAGAAGGTTGTGCTCTGTTGAGTCACGTCTGACTTTGATGCCACTGGCGTCGATGCCACTGGCTGGACAACCTCCATCTTCACAGATTCATCCACTCCTTTGTTGGCAGATGCAACTACAAACATGGCACCAAAGACATGATGTTAGCCACTGGGACTTTACTTCAGTCTTTCCCAATCTGGTCCTCTGGGACCTACAGTCGGTCCACATTTTTGCTCCTTCCCAATTCCCAGTAGGAGGAGTAAAAATGTGAACTGTCTGTGGGTCCCCAAGGACTGGATTATATTGGACCTGCATCCAGCTTATATTAAAAAGTCATGGTGACATGCATTCTGATCTACAGTCCCATCAAGTGATTGAAATGACCTGCGTGGATGTTTCTATAATGTGGATTCCTGAAAATCCATGAGAATCTATAGAATCCACAGATAATCACAAGATACATGGTGCAGGACTCACTGTAGGTAGGAAGTTGTATGATCAGCTTGTCATAGTGGGTCTGGGCAGTGGTGTACTGTTTCTCAATCATCTTCTTGTCCTCGTCACCAAAGAGTTCTGATTTTTGGCTGCTGCGTTTGAACTCCTCGTAGTGAGTCTCCAGACTCTTTATTATGCTGCGATACTCATCCGGACTCATTCTCGTAAGCTGTGGTTACAAGAAACAAAAGGATGGCACATTACAGCATTATGGTGAACTCACTTTGGGACTGTGGATGGACCTACTGTGACCATCTACAAACAATCACCGACATGGACACGAAAACTAAGGTGAACTCACAAGCTGCATGGTGAGAGAATTGATACGGTTGATGTCTTCTATGCAGTACTGCCAGGAGATTAAGCTCTTGATGTTGATGTATAGTTGACTGGAAACATCCATGAGGGCATCATAATATTTCTCATTTCTGGAAGAAGGTGAAAGAATGCTATCGCCACCTACTGGTAACAATGTAACATTGCATCATACTGAAGGAATCATGGACCCATTGCTCGCGGACTCGCCCTCGGAGAGCTCACGTCTTTGCCAGCTCGATGCTCAAGTTGTTGGGTGGTGGGATCAGCAGGCACACTGAAGGGATGAGCATATCGAGGCCTCCTGGGCCTATCACCAGCCACTTGCTGCGCTGCGAGTTGTCCTTCAGGATGCCCTCATTGCCCTGGAGAATTGCCTTCTGCAGGGAAACAGGAGCAAAAGCACGGTAATGGGTGCCTTTCTTGCCCATGTCCTTACGGCGCCTCCCCTCAGACACCCTTGCCCTTGGTTCTGCGAACAATCAGCCAAATGACTCATTTCTCTGTGGAAAGAGCTTCCAACCGCAATGTGAAGCAGTGACCCCCTCTGTACTCATCAGAACCCCGCTGTACACCTGCGTGACCTTGTATTTCTTCAATATACAGGATAAAGTCCAGAGAACTCCAGTACACAAAGTATGAAGTCAATATATATTAAAATCAGTAGCTGATAACTTGTAATATGTGCTTTTGTTGATCTGTAAATTGATAATTTTTGTGGCTCTATAGGTGAATCTCAGTCATTGGCCTATTGTTCATATCACACTGTTTCTTCAGTGCTCTCTGCATTATACCGTAGTCCCCCCATAACCGTGGCTGATACGTCCCGAGACCTGCCGCAAATAACAGCCACCCACGGACCCCATATATACCATGATTTCTGTGTACTTACACATGGTAATTGATCATTTGTGCACAGTAAGACATTACCGCCATTAAATACAGCATTAATCAGGTACATTGTACATTGATATTCAGTACTGAACTCTCTTGAATGAAAGGGATTCTGAAGTTTTAGCCTAAGTCTCAAGAGACGATATAACAATGAAAAAATATCAAATATCAAAGGATGACGGGGCGAAGACAATCGTGCTTTTTATACCCCTCAAAGGATGAAGGAATAATGAGAAAAAAACACTGTTGCACATTTCACAACAAAACTGTGGTAAAACACGGGTGACTGAAACCATGGTTACAGAAACCGTGGATACAGGGGGACTACTGTACTCTGGCTATGGTGGCTTTTATACAAGTTGGCCTGTCTGAGGGACTCTCGAGGCTGCCCCGCTCTGGCCTCCACCGCGGGCCCTTCCTCGCAAGCTTAGGCGGGCGTGTTGGCCAGGTGTGGGCCCAGGTGCTCCCCTCTGACCTGGTCCTGCTTGAAGTCGCACAGGGCCTGCACTATGACAGGGCTGGTGCTCCTGAACTCCGGGTTGCGTGGCTTCAGCCTGATGATGCCCTTGGACTTGTTGACCAGAAGCTGCACCTGCCTCTTGTTCTCCAGCAGCCTCTCCTTCTCTTTCTACGGGGGTAGAAATATAGACTATGACTCCTGGTTGCCCCAAAGGGAATAACCACAATAGAGACACTGTAATATTACTCAAAGGTCTTCTCATCTAGTCATTTTAATGAACTGGATATGCAATAAGTCACTGTGCCAGCCTCCATAATTTTGACTAAACCCCTTACTGGTCAGTGCCATATTACAAATGATTCATTAAGTTCATTAAGTGGGTAATACAGAAATAATGCAACTAATAATGACTATGGTTATTAAAATGCATGGTAATTTATTTAGCAATACCTCCAGGTTTTTGAGAAGGGCCATCAGATTCTCCAGCGGCGTGGACTTGTCGCAAGCAAATCTCATTCGCATGTTGTCATGGTCTTTCTTAAGCTTGGCGTTAATCTCATTGGCCTCCTTGAAGAACTTTACACAAACAGCAGAATGAAAGAGCCTTTACAGCTTCTTCAAGGAGAAATCTGGTCTGTGGCTTGTGTGTGGGAAAAAAATGGTGATATTAAATGAAAGGCTAGGCAGTCTCACCTGACTGTAGGCCATGTTCTCCTTCAGGTGAACAGAAATACACTTTGTGATCTGCAGCAGCCAACTCCACTGGGTCTGCAGAGTGTCCATGTAAGCCTGGAAGTATCAGCCTAGTGTTAAAATGCAGTGACTAACGGACCTCAGCAGTTTGGCACAGACAGTCATCAGTTCTTACTAACAACTGAATGGAGTTGGTCCACCAGTTTTTCCTCAATCCATCTTAATTTAGTACACAAAACAAACTTGTCTGTAGAGTCGTCTCTTTCAGAGACAGGCATCTCACACCAGAGTGCTTCACGCGACCCATGACCGCTTACATCAATCTTGTCAAAGGCGGGGTGGTTGTTCTTCTGTAAATTGTCCACTTTTTGTTTCAGTTTGTTCAAATCTTTTTCTTTTTCCTCCAGGTCTTTCATAAGTTCCTGGGAAGAAAAAGCAAAATCAGGCTCATGACTAAAGGAATTTTCTTTAGCTCCCTCTGAAGGTTTGGAGGATCTCTGCGGAGTCGGGGGCTAGCCGAGAGCTCTTACGGAGTAGCTCTCTTGTTTCTGCGGGATGTAGGTGTCGATGTTTTTGTCTCCCCAGTCGAACACCAGCTCCTTTTCTTCCCGCTCATTCACCCAAATAATCTCCCTGGAGATTTCCTCAATGATGTTCTGCAGCTCTCGCAGCTGACGGAGTCTGGTGTAGGACATTTTCTAACAAAAACAAAATAAATAAGAACAATTATTTTTATTATTATTATTATTGTTCTAAATAAACTTTAAAAAGCTTACAAACTTTTAGTGTTCGACTGGAGGGCCGACCCACCTGTAAACTGTCCCATTCGTGATCCAGGGCATTCAACCCGACTTTGTCCCCTTTTTGTCCCTAAAATAAACACAGCAACAAAAATAAAACCTGACACAGGATTTCTAGAAATTTCCATTCTTTTATGTCTTGGACTGTGGGGCCTGCAGAAAAGGTGGCTATCAGGGGTCAGTTATTTCTAAGGGGGTGGCACAGAAATAAAAGGGAGCGATCAACTAATTTGGAGATCTGCAACATACCAGCTCATCTCGGGCCCTGTCGACTTCCATGCTGCTATTGATGGAGCTCTGGAACTTGCTGTGGTTCATGATGTGCTGATCGATGGTCGCTGGGTCATCCCCCCAGGGGGCGGTCTCAATCATGCGCTGGAAAGGACGTGGGCACACCGTCAAGATCTCGCCGCCATCGACTCTCCGTACGCAACATTCTGCTTTGCAGGCTGGTGATAACCAGCAAGCAGCCAAATCATAAACCAAAAGGTCAACCCTGGTTCAAAGTACAGACACTCCCTGGATTATGCGCATTACGATATTTCGACTTTACAATGGGTATTCCAATTCCATTCTCTTTTTCACTTTCAGTACATTATTCAATAAATTACACGACATATTCAACAGTTGATTATGAAATAGGCTTTGTGTTCTAAGCATATTTAAGGTAGGCTAAGCTAGACCATGATGTTCGTTAGGTGAGGTGTACTGTATGAAAATGCATTTTTCCCTTACAATATTTTTGCCTCACGATAGGTTTATCGAAGCGTAACCCCATCGTAACCCGGCGAGCATCTGTATAGCTAAAATACTCCCTAGCTAAAGGAAATACTCGCTTCTAGCTGGTGCTAGGCATTTCTTCTCTCCTTTGCACTGAAGCCCACAGCTAAAGTTTTGCGACTTTCCTTCGTCATTCCTGACCCCAACACAAACAAGGTGCGTAGCGTTAAGCGCTAAATCACACCGGACACAATGTCAAACATCCACCGTCTCTGGAGGTGAAAACAGCTCAGGGTTGAGTACAGCCCTGACAGCAGAAAATAATATCCAGAGAAGCCCAGTAGGGGGCAGCAGCTAGTCATTCTCGCTCCATGGGTTTGTGACGGGAAGGTGGGAAAGGAGATAGTAAGTACGAAAGGTAAACAGTGAATCACGAAGGAGGGAAGAAGCCAAAACAAGAGAGAGGGGGAGGAATGGAAACATGAGTCATCGAGCATGGGGCGCGCCTTGGAGCGCGGTGAAGATAGGCCGATAAAGACTGAGACGGCGATGAGAAAATACGACTAGACTTTCTCTACTAGGTAACCATACTACCACGCCCCTACATGGTTAGCAATACTGCACTCCCCACCCCCCCCATATCCAGGGAATCGGGTTTCAGCGAAGACGTGACCACGCCTCGAGATCCGACGTGCTTCAAAGCGTACTGTTACACCCCGCTCAGTGTCGGCCCGGGGAGGTAAAGTCATTAAACCACAAAAGCAGGGGCCATTAGTTTGATTCAGGTGTGTAGGCGGCAACATGTCACTGGCTAGGGAGAGAAGCAGAATTTCAGTCATTTTAGCGTGTTATGGGTGTGGCACGTCACCCGATCCCCCTTCCTTACCCACACATGCAAACACATCCGGTAGCTCAACATGCACAGCGTTGCTCTAACAACGCAGCGAGCACACAAAAAGTGTAACCCTTCCCTGTACCGTAAGCTGCTTCGGATAAAAACAAACCATAAGCACAGTCGCTTTCTCTTTTTATCTTTTTTTCCCCTTAATATTCATTTATACATCAAAGCAATACTACGGAATCACATACATTGTTGCATTTCAAATTTTCATTGTAATCGTTACAATGACAATAAAGACATTCTATTGTAAAAGTGTCACGTTAATGAAATGTAACTGCATGTCAGGGGACTGAAGCAGGTGGCTAAGCCTCCTTCCTGAAAGGACATGATGTGCAGCTAAGGAAAATGCCAGAGGCGCAGGCTTTTTCAAGTACCTTCTTCTGTGTGATCCAGCCCATGGCGTCCTGGAAGCTCCTCCCCGTGTCCTCGTAGGAAACGCTGGTGCGAGTGCGGTACAGGGTGGCCTGGTTGGCCATGGGCACTTGGTGTATCCTGGTGACCTGCTCCCTGCCCTGCTCCATACTGGCCAACAGAGGGAGACAGGTTTCACCCGGGGTTACACCCATACCCACCCCCCCCCCGCATCTGGATCCTGACAGCCTTGAACAAGCATATTTCACTTCAGCAGCCGAACATGACCTTTGCGAAAAATAGAGCTGACCGCTGAGACAGGAGGTCTGTTTCTGGAAAATAACAGGGTTGCTAATTGTGCATTAGTAGCGAGGTCACACAGATCTCACAATCTGGGGTCACATTCCACTGCTATCTGTAAGGACACTGCAGGATTCATCAGAAGGCGCGCACACGCACACACACACACACACAGTCATACACAGTCATACACAGCTCAACATCCAGAAGACAAAACACATTCAATCCTGTACACACACCCATTCTTAAACATTCTGGAATGTTTGGGAAGACACAAGCATTTCTAAACAATTTGTCCTATGGAAGCGCGCGCACACACACACACACACACACACACACACATCGGGTAAACATATATTTATGGGGACCACTCATTCATTTCTATGGGGAAAATGCTAACGCTAACTGTGACAACCTTAACCCCCACCCAGCCCTTACCATAACCATAAGTAACCAAACAAAACACAAGAGTTCTTGCATTTTTAGTTTTTTCATTGCAGTCACAACTTTTTATTAAATATAGCAAAAAAAAAAAAAAAAATGAGTATTCATCACATTGTGGGGTCATTGTGTCCCCGTAGGGTAAGGTACACCCGCACGTGTGCGCACACACACACACACACACACACACACACACACACTGACCTCCTCTGGATGGAATCACTGGGCTGGCCAAGTTGCCGCAGATCATGGCCGTAAAACCCCACATGGTCTGTATATTCTGCAGGCCGGGTCACATACTTCTGATGGTCAGCACCCTTTGAAACACATGGGATTTTATTTTTATTATTATTATTATTATTATTATTATTATTATTATTATTACTAGATGCTATCAAGTCGGCGTTTAGCTCTTGGCAGCCGTAAAAAGAGATCTTCCCACACCTACTTCAGTGACCGTCTGTCATGCAAACCCTTCCTCTGCTCTGGTGCTCACACGCAACAGTCCAATAAAAAAAAAAAAACACATGAACACATTCCTAAACTGCTTTAAACAGCACCAGGCACAATTACAACGACAAAGTGAAAAAAAAATCAAATCAGACAGGTTCTTTTATTCCTCTGTGAAACAGCTGTGGAAAAAATTCAGAGACCACGGCACAATTTTTTGTTTCACTCATCTCTCAGTTTATGGGTATGTGTCTGTGAGTAATATATACATTTTGCAAACTGCAACCTGGTCCTTCTCCGTTTCTCATTAATGAAGGGCTTCTTCCTTGCTTTATGGGACCTCATTCCAGTGCACTTCACACCTGCACTTAATGTTTCTCATTTTAACTGTTAACACTTGCTTTAAACCAAGATCTCAGCTAAAGTTAAATCTTTCACTTTACAGCATTTGTTTTGTTTAACCTAGAGGTACAAGTTTGTGAGCAGTCGGGTGTGTTCCCGATGCGCCGCAAAACCCGACGCAGGTTAAACAAGATGGATTAGACCGACATTTTGTGCACAGGGTCGCGCTCTCACTACCTAAAACCTTTAATGTCACCTTTAATGATCGATGTTCGGTATTTTAAATATTTTTCTCCCAGTTAAGTACAAAGCAGCGTTTGCGCTGAACAACGATCACTTTTTTGCACCTCCAACACCCGGCATAACGTAATAAAACAGATCAAGCGATCATCCCACATGACACCACATCATAAAGGGAATGCTGTCACGCGCATGGTTATATCTGCATAACTATCACCCTCTTCATACACTAACAATACGCCACTCCCAACAACTAGATAAGACCATTTACTTAACAAATGAATCACCTAGCAGACTATACCCCACACATTTGTGAAATTGCACATTTTGCAGACACGAATGATTAAAAAGTGACATGGAAGAACCAGTGACGGAAAGGAACAGCTTGATGACTAGAATCTTTTTGGTTCCGTCTTTGCATTATAGGTGTTATTATAGGTGTGGAAAGGCGTATACGGGGTTAACCGGCCATGATGCAAGAGAGAAAGGCTGCATTTTTTTCCACTGGCAATTTGGCTTTATTGTGTAAGTCAGTGATTAACTATGTTGTCACTTGTCTGTTTACCGTCAGCATTCTAATATGTGGCCAACTGGTTCCAAACATATTTTTCTCACGTAAACCTTGCAGCTCCGGGTGATAAGTGTAATTCAAGTAGTTTGGTTCATTTGCTCGTGCTATAGCCGTCTTATTATCGGTATCTACCAGTTTGACTTAATTATTATATGTATAGTGTGTGCATTTTTTAAATTGCTTTAAATTTTTGAGAAAAACTGTATCAGGAGTAGGAAAACGGGTTCAAAGACGGAAACCTGCATCATCTGTTAAACCTGAGCCGACTGAAGAACGTGATTAAAAGTCACTTACGGACTGGAGGGTATATTCAGTTTTCTTCATTGTCCTGATATTGTCCTGGTCCTGATATTGCTGGGCCTTCATGCTCCTAGCCCTTTGAAGAACCACCTGCGCACTGGAGGAGCAGAGTGTTGCTTTAAGGTGTGTACAGTTCCAGAAGCAGAATCTCATTCATACTTCGCAAAAGTACATCTAATACAACCGCGGGCCATTTTCTTTGCTTATTTTTCAATTAGAAGTCTTTTTTTCTTCCCTGAATAGTCAGCGCGTACTTTGTCTTGGAGGTTAAAACAACTGCGTAACGTTAAATTCATGCCTTATTCATTGCGGCAACCGACAGCAATGCAGGATGCAATCGACCGTGAACGAAATGCCCGAAATTTGGCCCGCAAAAGCAGAGAAAAGCTCCAAGATACACTTTGAGTTTGTAAAACCCCTCTTAACCAATAATAAAATGTTTTTTACTATGTTACATATTTACCAAAACCTGTAATACGGACATGTATGTCTTTTATTGCATCAAAAAAGTTTTTGATGCAATATAGGTCAATTACTATTAACCTAATGACTCATATTAAATTAAGCAGAATTACATACTCTGTATGCGCTCCGCCGCCGATGGTCGCAGAATATCCGTCCATGTATGACGGCAGGAATCCATTACCGCCGTGAACCTCTACCCTGGAATAGGTAGGACTGGCGTACACAGTTCTTCCAGGAATGTTTGCCAGTCTCTCGTGGGAGCCGTAATAACTCATTCCTTAATGTAATGTGAAGCCGTTGTAATCATCCGGCGCTGGAGAGAGAAAGAGGTGAGACGCTGCACCTTCTCCGTCCGTCCCTAAGCGCACTATTCTCCGAACACGGAAGACCTGGACTTTTCCACCCTATAAGCCACACCTTCCTGGCTGCCATTCAAATATATTTTGTTTCATGCACAGCTTTTTTTTCTTCCCTTCTTAGGAGACACAGAAACGTGAAGTTTTCTGTCCTTGCAGGCGATTGCGTGAATATCCCACACAAAGGTTCCCAGAGCTTCCACTCATGCAGAACACTCGGCTTCTGCAATTTGGCTGCTAAAACTTCGATTTATATTATTCTACATAGGGAAACTTGCAAAAAGCACGATTTTTTTTAACGGTGAGGAATATATTTTTAAAATGTATTTTCACTGATATTTTTACAAAGCGCGTTCCTTGCAGGGCTAACTTCTGCCCCATCTATGTGGAGTTAATGCTGCATAGCCTTCGTGGGAACGTGCGCATATATTAGAATATGATCTAATTCCTCTCACATCCACCCAGTCTCAAATTACAAACTTAATTTCACATCATCATTTTATTTCTTTTTTATTTCCAGCACACACGCATTGATCATTATATTCAAACTAAATAAGCCGATTTAGGCGGCACACCTACCGCTTAAGGCAGAACAGCATGATACAGGAATGCAGAAGGCAGACTACTTTATGAAACACTCCCGCTTGGGCTCAGGGGTGACAGACACTCCCCTCCGGACCGTTCACTCCCACCTGTGAACCTTCAGAAACCTTCCCCCCCCCAAAAAAAAAAAAATCTGATATATGTAACAAGATGTAAGATATAACAATGCAGCCGTATTGTTCAGCAGGGGACGCCAAAGTGCGGCTATTCGATTATCCGCCCATATTGCACAATACAGAGTGCTTCACCTTCCTAAATAACTGTCAGTCCATCTGGGAAGCTCCTCCAGGTACGCCCCACTGGGCAGAGTCCCCCACCCCGGGGGAAATCGCCATCTTTATTTTTCAGGTTAATTAATTAAGTGGATTATTGCCAAACTTCTGAAAAACAGCCCCAATATTTCTCGGCAAAGAACAGCATACCCTCCAGTCAGTTTTTACTAGTCAGATCAAACCAGCTTGTAATTGCTTAACTAATTTCTTAAAGGTTGTCTTAATAGACATCTTATTTGTTATTCCAGACTTTATATACAGTGTCCCCACAACGTGACGAATACCCGTTTTTGAGGGGAATTTTTTTTTTTTTTTTTTAAATAAAAATCTGCGACTGCAATGAAAAAACTAAAAATGCAAGAACTTGTATTTAGTTTGGTTACTTATGGTTAAGGTTAGGGTTGGTTTGGGGTTAAGGTCGTCATGTTCGGATTAGAGTTTTCCCCATATAAATAAATGGAAGGTCCCCACTTATATAGGTACACCACTGTGTGTGTGTGTGTGTGTGTGTGTGTGTGTGTGTGTGTGTGTGTGTGTGTGTGTGTGTGTGTGTGTGTGTG
>JAODLC010000085.1:4394680-4407366 GCA_026781145.1 Hippopotamyrus pictus | reverse complement strand
TGTGTGTGTGTGTGTGTGTGTGTGTGTGTGTGTGTGTGTGTGTGTGTGTGTGTGTGTGTGTGTGTGTGTGTATGTATAAATTTACCAGGCTTATTTTACCTGTGTTACACTTGGTTAACTCTACTTCAGTATATTTCAGTTGTTTAGCAAAGCGGTAATTCTGCATTTTCTATGTATGTCCTTCTGCTTTCTGCCCCAGGGCCATCTAGCACTGATCTGACGGTACATCCGACGGACCCAGATAGCCTGGCTGCTACGGCACCTTAGGCTGACAGCCCTGATCCTGCAGTGCTGGTATCCAGCAGGTTTTCTGTCCTACTTGATGAGCTCCTGTCTGTCTGAGATCAGGCGTCACCATCAGCCCACTTACTGATTGAAGAGGGACGGGCAAAATTTTTGGTTGGTTAGCAACACTTCTAACCTTGTAATTTCTTATAATTTCTCATTCTTGGGGAAAAAAAACCATTGCTATAGTTTTACATTATTTGCACTTTTAAAGTATAGATTGTTACTCGGCCAATCCGACCAATCAGAATTTATATAAAAGAAGCGGACAGGACGAGGAACATCGGGAAGGTAACGCCCATAGGCGTGGGGAGATATTTTGAGCTCAGGGTGCTGAGTGTCGGAGTGACCAATAGGCTGCACTGATGTTCTTTTGTATCATCGGTAGCTATCAACAGCTGACAACGGCCGTCTTTTTGCGAAAATAATTATAGCATCACCACTGAGCCGTTGTGAGATAATCAAGGTAACGCTATGTTTTCTTTGACATAACAGGTAAAAGAGGGGTGCCCTTAGCATCCCTCCCTCCTGCAGTACCGGTAACGCCCCCCCCCAGCCCCCACCTTCAGCACCACCAGACTTAATCGTGCTCCAGAAGCCTGATCACAAAACCATGACCTCTCACCATCATGTCCTTTCACCCATTGTTAAGCCATTTGTACCTCACTCAGTTATTTAAACTTGCCATTAACTATTCTGCTTTTCATAGACATTAATCAGTACTGTTGGAGTTCTAGCACTATCTCATTGAAAAAATCTGGGAATAATTGTAATTTTTTTTTCCCAGTGCTGAGCTTCTTCTGTAACAGTGCTTTGTGACAAACTTGCTTGCAAACTTGATATTCTATATTCGATTTAAATGTTGAGTGCTGGAAGTCAACAGTCAAACACCCTTGAATCACATGTCCAGGCTTGGTTGCACTTTCCAGTAAACGTGCCGCCCGTGATAATGATCCTCGGTCACGGTCTGCGTGTTGAAAAGCACCTGCATTTCAGCCCCACGCGGGAGGGGGGGGGGGTCACACCCTACTTAGGAGCCAACGCCCGGCTCTGGAATCTCAGCCCTGTCGCACAGCCCCTGTCGCGGTTGTCATGGAAACGCTACCCGCTCGCCCCAGAAATGTACTGGCCAATGGCTGCAGATAGCCAATCTCTAAGTCTCCTTATCTGTCTGTCTGCTGGTGGATAAATCCTCAAAGCTGATGCTATCGGCGTGTAAAAAAAAAAAAACATAATACAGAATTTACTTTGGAGGAGGTTGTTTGGTGGGAGAAAACTGAGCACTTGTTTGGTGGGAGAAAACGGAGCACTTTTCTAAGCAGACGTGGGCTGACATTAATCTGAGCTAACATTTTGCTGATGGTGTATGTCGGGCTAAATATTGACCTTTTTTCTATATAAATCATGACTCCAAAGCGCGTTGATTGATCCATTTTGTGAACTGGGCAATACGTTAGAGTGGGAGGTTTTAGGCTTGCTGTAGTTCACCGGGTTGGCATTTCTCACCTGGCAGTGAGCAGACTGGCACCAGGCATTTCCCACCCTCCCTGGCAAAAAAGTAACGACGAGCGGGTGTGTCACATTGCTGCCGCTCTGTCCCGGCAGAAGCTAGCACGGGAGCGTGATTGAGGGTTTGCAGCTGACTAATCATACATCTGCCCAAACTGACGCCGACTGTACGCATTCAGGATTACAGGTCCGTCCTGCACCAACATGCCAGATACGATGTTTGGAAGTATTTGGTAGAAAATACCAGTGCATGTGCATCTGCTGGATGAGATGACATCACCCCAGCGCACTCAGACAGTGTGCCGCGGGTCTTCTCATTTCTTATTTATAATGGAAAGATGTCGATCCTGCTCGATGGACCAGCACACCGGTTAGCGTGTAGCTATGGGTTTACCCAGGCCGATGCCCAGGGGCTTCTACTAACAAGGGGTCTCAACTGGCCTTGTTTAACAACATTTACCCCCCCACACACACACGCATTGGTCTCCACGCCCAACTCCTTGCCCAGTTAATTACTTGTCTCATGCACGCCCCCTTCTGACTCACAGTGACCTGATACTGGATGAATAAGTGGAATGGATGGATGGACAGATGGATGGAATGATCCAGAAATCCAAGCGACGCAGACTTAGCAGACTGACCTGTGCCGAAAAACAAAGTGATTTATTCTATAGGTTCGTAATGGGTGCCTATGGCTCTTATTAACATAATAAAATAATTATCCTTTTACTAACAATTGTCAAGATTTTTTCTTTGAATTTCTGGACGTGTTCTATGGGTGGGGTAGGACAAGCTTGGGAGAAAGCAAGGAAAGTGTTCTCTTGTCAGTTCTGACTTGCGTGAGGCTTTGAGGAGAAAATTAGGCTGGATAATTGTTAGCAACTTACTGTGATCAGGGAGGTGTAATGAGACAATAAATGAACTGAGTGAATGTAAAGCGTCCGGAACTGGGCTGTAACATGAAGAGTTCTACAGTTCCCAGGGTGGAATACAGGATCGTCTATCGTCTTATCTTGCCTTAATATTAAGTTCCTCTTCAAAGCTGGGAAAAATACAGCACTAGCTGGTGAATATTTGACAGGCTCAAAGTGTGTAAACGGAGCAGGGAACAAAATTATATAGACAGCAGAAGTTCAACAGGCAAGTGGTGAAACATCAACTAGACCAACTATGCACAGCCACACATACTGCCCCCCCCCCCCACACACTATTTCTCCTACTGGAACAGTTTCTGGTGTCTTATAGGGGATCATCGTCATGACGACTGGCATGATCCTATCAGGGACTACCGGGAATTTTACCAAAGTATGCAGAAGCATTTGCCAGCAAAAAACACTGTTGAAACATTCTGAATGAACAAGGCCTGCCATTATTGGCGATATTTTATATATTATTATTTTGTTTAGCCTGTGTTGTCATCCAAATTTCTCTCTAGCCAACTTTTTCTCATTTTACTCAGCAAACACAGCCTATTCTCCATACTTACTGCTGAATTATTAATTAGATTACGTAAAATATGACACAGCAAATTGCATAATTGAATTAATGCGTGCAAATTTTATTCTTTTTGTACGATACAAACATTTATTTAAATGAGTTGTATTTTATGATACAACTAAACAGCTGAATAATATACTGAGAACAATATGTCATAATGCTAAGTGTGCATGCGAATCAAACAAACAGGATGCAATAAAAAGGTCTTTGACGGCAGCTTGTCTCACGGTGCAAAAGTAGCCAAACGACTAAACTGTCTCTTTACTGGGATCAGTCACAAGAAAGCACTTGTCAGTGTCTAGCTGAACTTGGGTGGGGCTTCAGCGCACCTCAGGCTGTTGGCCTGGTGATGTAAACAATTCTATCAACAGCTCTGCGGAGTTCCCAGAAGATGAAACAGACTGCGTAAATGTAGGTCAGGATCTTTAACTGTGAATGTGCAAGTCATATATTATTTACCAAGTGTGTGTGTGTGTGTGTGTGTGTGTGTGTGTGTAAGAGAAGAGGCTGTTCGTTCTCTGAGGAAGTAATATTCACCTTGTTTTCTATTGCTTTAAAACAGCAACAGGGCTTCGTCACACAGCGTAGCCAGGAATTACGCCACAACTTGCCAAGACATTTAATAGCCTAAGGACGAAACGGTTTTCAAAAAGCCAAATTTTAGTATTAATTATACATATATGAACCTCCGAGCCTGTATTGGGGGGTGGGGGGGGGTGTGCTTGATAGGTATTGCCATTACCTCAGTCCTCCAGGGCCAGGGGTTTCACTCCAACCCTCCTTCTCCTGTGGTGGTCAGTAGTACCGAAAGCAGGTTCTGTGAAAGCGTATAGGGCACGTTTGATCTCCAGTGTTTCACGGTAGAACAACAGGACACAGTCTTTAGGTAGACAGATCCTGTGTAAAGGCTCAAGTCAAGCCGCTAAGTTTCACTTACTATCAAGCCATAACGTCGATAAATTCAACGTCAATTTACCGTATAGAGTTACGCTATGCGGATCAAAATTAAAATGCGGTTTTCTCTTGTTACAGGTTCATGATTTCAAAACCATAAAAAAATAAATAAATGGTATAGAAATCGACACAAAAGTGACTTCATAAGAGTTAGATTTTTTTTAAGTGCTTTACAACGTACATAGAGTCAGGAAAACAGACGGTATTTCTGGCTAGTAATTAGTTTGGACAGTAGAGGGTAGCATTACTTCAAAATTCACGATTACCCGTCTGCCCGGGCTCCTCCTCCGGAAAAAAAAATAGATAAATAAGTAAATTAAAATTAATAGCCTCTAAACACAAATTCAAAAAGCAAATACAGCTAGCCTATTCCGACAACAGACATTCAATTAAACCCCAAAACTTCTTAGTGAAATATCCGATCTACAGCAAAATCATTCTCGCGTAATGTTTCAATCCCCCAGACAGCAGGACAAAGGTGGCGGAAACATTTTGTTAAGGAATTTCTACCACAAAAAGAAAATGACTTTTGTGCTGAAATGTTTGCGGACTGCGTAATCACAATAATAATATTACACTTCGATATCGTCAATGTCGTGTATATATCAACGCCAGGTGAAGGGAACAAAGGTGTTTTTTTGCAGATAAGTATGGGCAATATTTAGGTGCCCGCAGTTTTTCATATGTAGTGTAGGCTGTATGAGTGGGCGGGGACACCTTTACAGGTTTAAGATATTGCGCTGGCAAACCATCAAAAGACAGATTTTTGCGTTCGATTTAAAATGTTTGCGGTATATTATGCGATTTATTAAACCACTACCGTGCACGACGTCCGAACAAAGGCTACGTTTATACAGGTGTGTTACCTGTAGCTTCCCTTGGTAAAGGGGCCGGGTTTAGACGGGCGGTTTTGGACTCTTTCCGGAACAGCACGCCGACCGGTTTATCAATCATATTGATCTTTTTTTTACGAAACCGAAAATATCAGAAGATAAAGGAAGGTCGAGTGACTTGGCTGTGGGCACGGCTCATTGGGAATTCCTGATTCGTGGTGTCTGTGAGGGCACCGGTGTGACTTTCCTTATTGTCTAGGCTAAGTAAAAAAAAAAAAAAAAAACAATGCGATAGAGACGTTTGCCATTGCTGCCCACCCCTTCCGATCGCGCTCGGTGCGTCTTTTTTTATTGCAGTTTAATAGATTGACTGCCCGGGGTCGGCTTTTGATACGGCGCCGATGCGCTGCCGGAGACGGCGTGCGGGACTCCGGCGGCCGGCCTGAGCTCCTGACGGCTTGCAGTGAACGGCGGCGATGGCCGCGGAGCGGCTGGAGATGGGGGACCGGCAACCGGAAAACGGCTTCGTGTCGTGCGAAGCCACATCCCCGGGGTTTCTGTCCAGCGTCGACAACAAAGTGCTGCCTAATGTCGGCGGATTTGGGAAATACCAGAAACAGCTGGTCGCCCTGACGTGGATCCCGGCTCTGTTCATCGGATTCAGCCAATTCTCCGATAATTTTCTTTTAGCCCAGCCGAATAATATCACATGCCTGGATCCGCCTGCCAACGCCAGCAATTTAACTGGGGGTCCTGCGCTATTTGAGTCGAACAGCAGCCTGCTTTCACGGCATAGTTTTGCCAATGGCACCCTCCAGGATAACAGCAGTCTTCTGTGTGAGTGCAAGAACCGTAAATATAAGCTGGAAACGGGACTCGACCGAAATGTGGTCACTAAGGTAGGACCGGCTTTGCAATGTGCGCAGTGACGATCGTGTCCAGCACGAGTTTTTAAACAAACACAATGTAGCGCTATGCATCTGATATAATGTAACATGTAATATTATGCTGCTTTGCGTTAGCGCATCTTCAACGGGGGGGGGGGGGGTGTCGCCGCAACCCTGGCCAGAGCATAATCAGCTCGGTATAATTTAATGGGTCGCGTTTCTCCATTTTTCAAGTATTGTTTCGTACGCTGTACAGAATGCTGAGCAGTGCTATATACATGTCACCCACCTCGAGCACAAAAGGGACATAATGTGGGCCACTGTATTGTTTTAATCGCACTATGTATTAATATGTGTCATTTTGGTCTGCACGTACATTCAGATCTCGCTGCCTTTCACCGAAAAAAAAATACGCTTAAGCAAAATGTAAGAATGTAACAGGCCGAACCGCAGCAATGACAGTTAGATGACAGGGTAGGTCATACAGGCACAGTGTTACCGGCGCTCTAAGATTCCTGCATGGCTAGTGCCGAGGCTATAATTCATTGTGGGGTTTGGATGCTTTGCGATGTTTTTACCGTGGCAATCGGGACGTACTGTGACGCTGATTGTCAGTGTAAGGCGATTAGGGCTAAGGCAGGCTGGGTATGGTAGGCTGTTTGCTGACCGTGTGAGTCAAACTCATTGACAGTCTGTGCGCAAGAAGGCGATCAAAAGAACCGCCTGTATCAAAATGCATCCCCTGAACACGTTTTAAACCCCTTTACCCACAGCAGAAGTCACACAACACTATTGCAAGCGATTATGCGTTTTAATAATTTAATAAAACAATACAACACTGGTCTGTCATCTGCAGATTAAATTATACGGTCATTCTATTGATTTCTCCTGGTGTGTTCTGAAAATTGCGCAGTAATGTTATAAGCAGTGTGTTGATGCGATGTGTGGTGTTTTCTCGCTCGTTGGTGGCAATGAAGGTGAAGTACAAGATTAAAGGTTGTTGGTTCTGGGGGTGTTACAGGCCGAACCGACACCGCAGTATGCTTCCTGGGAATGGGAATATCTGAGATCAGGTAGCGCTTGTGGTCTCTTCAGAAAAGCATTTCTTAAAAAGGGGGCGAGCAAAAACGTGTCCTCTTGTAAAAACATCTTTGCATTTCGTGGTTAAAAATAGTGAAAAAAAATGGGTTAATCCTTACTATACTTAAAATAGATGGTGAATATCTCATTATGCAGAATGGAAACCTGGTTTATCCTGTAAGTAAGCTGTAATATGTAACCTTTTCATTTAAATACGTTATTACATCCGCTTAAGTCCACATAGCGTTCAGCTGTATTACTTTTCTACCCGTTTATGTGACTTGTATATATCGCCTTGGGTTTATCGTTCAATATATATCCAACTTTAAATATTTTACAGACTTATGCATTTAGGACAGATTTGTGTTGTTTTCCCATCTGAATCTAAGACCTGAATGGGCAGAATTCGATGTCGTTTTATTGTGTGTTATTGTAGCAAGAAGCCACCCTCAGCCACGTGCACAGTAGGAATCTAGATTAACAGGCCTGACACTCTTATTGGGCACATGCTTGTTTGGGATTCACCCTGCTAAAAGAATCCCATTGTATTTTTTTGCTGAGTAATAAAAACATGTTTGTCTGTGCAATGTCTTTATTATTTTATTATTGTGATCACACTGCTTTACAAAAAAATCTTGTCTGGAATTTCCCTGTTCTCACGCCGGTCCATGGATATTTTTAAAAAGGTCTATGAGTTTTCCCCAGACAGCAGATGGGACGACTTCGGCTCTGATGAATGTAGTCCTTTCTGCCTCGCCCCCAATGGCCGCAGATGTGCAGCGCGGCCCCCGGGACTCCTTACAGTGTCACACGCTTGTCCTCCTCCGCCGAACGTCTGCAGAAGCGTAAAAGCAAAGCCATCAGCAGATGCTGGACATCCTGACACCTTTAACTGTCTGTTTCTTTTAAGGCAGCAAGCACAACTTTTTTTGTTGTTCTAATTTCAAGACTTCATGTACTTTGAACCCACAATTAATTCGTACTTTGTCGTTGCATAATTTCCTATGACACCCCCAGCAAAGAGTTATTCAGTTATGCACACCATTTAATAGTGTTTATGTGCTGCATTTGGCAGGTTTTATTTCCCCCACTGATTCAACTCGAGCCCCCTTATCGGTGTTGTGAAACCCAGTGCAGGGTCGCTGCCAGGCGATCGCAGCTGTGTGGGGGCCCAGTGAACTATTTAGCTTTGTGAGGCCCTTTTGTGGTGACTGCGCCTGGCTTTGAATCTGGGAACTGATACCAAACTAGTGCTTACACGTGGAAACTGCGGCGGGTGCAGGGTAACACATGACAGCATTGGGCAATACTACTATGTACCACTTGTGACCTCAAGGGTACACGTGAGAGAAGAGCTCACCACAGAATCTCTGTCCTTTTGGTCTACGTACCTACCTGACTGTCGGGTGGTGGATTACCGTCAGAGGTGGAAAGTTCAGGTCCGGAAAGTACAAATCCAGACCAAGGTTTTGTTTCAACCAACGCGTTGAGTACTCTGTGACTGTGATTCTTTATACGCAACTGGATGGTTGAAACGAAACCTTGGTCTGGATTTGTACTTTCTGGACCTGAATTTCCCACCTGAATTTTTACCGTCTAGCTCTTGGCGTATGTTAACAGGCTCTGTTGTTATTTTTTAGCTCTTTTCCACTGCCACCAAGAAGCCTGCCATCAAGAGCTGTACCCGACCCGTACCGCAAACTATTGCTTTTCCAGTGCGGAGTATGAGAGCTGTAATAGCTGTAATGCTGCTAGCAGGGCCGAAAGTGTGACCAAAGCGGGCTGGTTGCGTCACCACCATCTGATTGGTCGAAATACATGGAGATATCAGTGTTCTGCACATGGATAATTTGAAGGAAACAGTGTAGATATTATTCATTATTAGTAGGTTTCCACGTCGCGATGTACCAATGCGTTCCCGATAACTTGGAACTTGAACATTTCCAACCTTCTGCTTAAAAAGTTCTACAGAAGAGCTGAACAGAATGGATTCGTAGTGCAAATTTACACAAACAAACGCCCATTCTGCTACCGTTTGATACTTGCATGACACTGGGCTTCTCACAGACGTGCTAGCAGAAATTAGCACACAGTGAAAAAAGAAATAATAATAATAATAATAATGGTAATGATAATAATAATTGCATCTGGTGAATTATGATATGCACCATTTGAACGGTAAATGAGAGTCTCTTCAGTTTTACGTCTCCAAACCCGGCAACGCTTTTAACAAGCTGGCCCTGCTGTAGTGGAAAACCGTAGCAAGCCGGAACTGAACTGTAACTGGTGTCTCTTCGCAGTACGGCTTGGTTCCTGTATGCCAGTGGAAAAGCACCATTAGAGAGACGCTTGATTGTTTGAGTGCAGTGTAAATTAATATTCTGGTCCAGTTGTTCCCAAACCCCTCCTTAAGGACTTTAGGTCAATCCCATAAGTTTTGGTTCATCTCCAGACAGTCTGATCAAATAATCAACTGGTCTTCAAGCCCATTATCAGATAAGTGGTGGGCTCTATGGAATGGATGGAAGGAGATGTTTGGGAGCCATTAATGTGCTCGGTCCTTCTTGCTGATCAGCTGCGCACTGGCTGGGCTGTAATATGTGATCAGATCGTAGTGTATTGTTAAGGAAACGGACTCCTGACCTCAGGGTTATTAGTTTAAGTCCCATGGATAAGTCCCTGCTGATGTACCCCTCAGCATTGCAGTTAACTGAACTTTAAAGTAGTAATTGAATTGTGCCATAGCATGCTAATTTGACGTAATCAGTTTTAATTTACTATCAGGGTGATAGTTTTATTGTCTCTCTGTGTCATTGCATATGTTATCAGGGGTGTCTTTCCTAGCTGTTTTGAGTTGGGGGGAGGGGGACTGATGTCCCTATATGTCTCTGAGGGCAGTGTTTGCACTTGATTAAACACTGCAATGCACATAGATCCAAAGTCTCACAGTGGTGGTGCTGTCTTATTGTAAAGTCTGATATTCCTGCACTGCTGAAGCTTGGACCCCATAGACAGGCATGTATCTATACGGACCGCACACTGCCCCCCCCAGACTGAAACACATGCATGCAGTTTGATGGACACATGCCTGTACATTGACCAGAAGCCAGACGACGCATAGCAGTGGTTCCTTTCTCCCCTGGTTCTGTGTACAGCAGCTGCTGGAGATGATGGGGGGGGGGGGGGGGGGGGGGGCTGCGTGTCTTTGGTCACAGAGGGTCTTGTTTGCATGGAGATTGTGGCGTTAACGTGTAACTCGGCAGCCGGGAGGCTCTTCACGTGTCCCACTGGGACTCAGCATCGTCAGTGAACACACAAAAGTTTGCACGATTTAAAAACTTTCTTCGTATCCTCGATCACCTCCTCACCCACCAATGCTGGTTACCATACAAGATACTTCATTCGTCACATACATGGTTATTCAAGTACAACATGTAGTAAAATGTTACCTGATTGACCCTTTAGACTGTGTAAATCAAATCAAAAATAGAATTAATAATAAGTCAACAGTTAAAAATCTTACAATAAACTGAAAAGTTACAATAACTAAAAATGTATACATAATACAGAGAAATACAGAAGTATTAATATAGGAAATAATCTTAAGGTTAAAAAACTGTACATGTGCATATGATGACAGAGCTTTGTATTGTATTGACGACGGTTGTGGCTTGCTAAACTTGGAAACTTTTACTTAGAGCTGGGGCGGCCAATCTTTTCCGCAATGGGCCGGTGTGTATGCAGGTTTTTGGGATAACCTGTAGGTCAGCTGTTCAAAGCCAGGTGTGAGGCCTCTTCAGCCAATCAATCCACTGATTAGTACACACACCGGCCCTTTGCGGATAAGATTGGCCGCCCCTGACTTAGAGGGTAGGCCATGATGGCTAAGTTGATTGCCTATTGCTAGGTGATTCCATCGTCATGGTTTTGGTATCATTCTTTCCTTCTACCCTGTATCTTTTTTGGTGCCTCTCAGTAGAGGTGAGTCTCCCTGACGTGGCCAGGAACTCCGTGGTACAGCCTTCTGGTACATCAGGTGTCTGTTGTTTGGCCCAGATTACCCCTAATGCAATGGGGCGGGCGCCCATGGAGGCCACCTGTAATAGCTCTATGAACCAGTTGTCAGTTGCTTGTTTTTACATTTGTTCTCCCCTCCAGTGATTTATTTGGTTTGTGATTCATTTCGCATTTTGTTTTGGATCTGAATCAGGTCCTAATAGCCAATTTAATTGCATTCAAGTTGGTTTATGAAATGTTCAGGTGGGGATTTTGCCCTGGGTTCCTAGGTGCCTTATAGATAGAAAGAGACAGGCAACAACAAGGTTGTAAATTCAAAACCCCTAAGTGACAATGCTGTACCTTCAGGTTGGATTTATTGCTTGCATTCCAATGTACAAATGGGGGGGGGGGGGTGAAGTATGTTGTCTTTCTGTTGTAGGTGCTCACAGTTTCTGTTAAGTGTGCAGTTAAGTCAATAGAAAGCGGAAAATGCTGTAATAATGGTCCCAATATGCTGGTTATTAACGGTATGTAATAACCAAATGTAATATGCTGATTATTAATGGTATGTATTTTTCCTAACGTGCTTGGCCCTATGCTAAGTCTTTGTTTATAAATGCTATAGTATTCATGATCATACCAAACATATATGTGTGTTTATTCTCACCTTTCATCCAGATCTGCACAGTGCAAACAAGTCAGCCCCCTCCCCCCCCTTTTTTTCTAAACTCGTTGCTTGGTGACAGCACAGTCTGTGCCATATAAGAAGTGGGATTGTGGTTTTATGTACTGAGATTTGTATTTTCTTATATTTGGACGGTTAAACATATGCAACTTAAATGTTGCAGTTTTTAATCAATTTACAGCTCTTGCGTGGTTTTGAATTTTATTACCATTTTGATATCTGTGTGTTTGTTTTTGTAATTATTACATTGTGGGGAGCAGATTTCCCCACAATGTGATAAAATGGCTGAGTTAAGGTTGTCATAGTTGGGATTAGGGTTATGTTCATAGAAATGAATGGAAAGTACCCATGAAGATATGAATACTTGGGCTGTGTTTCTGTTTTCCGTGTACTTTGCAGTATTTTCTTTCGACATCACCTGGATTCCCCGTGACTCATAACAAAGTTCACTTTAACGCAAGCCTGGCGTTTTTTTAAAACTCATATAACACTAGGCCTACTACCAAAGCGTTGGGAAATGGGATTCGGGCTCAGATCATAAAGTAAATTTATATCACCACAAAACGTTCAGTTCAGGAACATCTGCTCCTGATACCTGCATTCATTTCTTGTTTCCATTAACGAGCATCCCTGATCAAACTTTTTGCTAAATGTTTGAATGTTTGCTGTTGAGATGCACCCGTCCACGAGACTACAAACATCCTGTTACAACTGGCTGTCCCACCGATAATTAATTATTAAATAGTTATGTTTAATGCCGGGTTATCTTTGTGTTTCTTCAGAACTTATCAAACAATCTACCATTCAGGCTTTAATTTATGAAAGACCCGAAGATGGAGTCTTCTCCATTCAGACCTCCTGGCTCTGCCGTGTACTCTGATACTCAGGATCGGCCACAGACCCTTGGACAGCAGGCCACGGCTCTATCTCCCCCCCCCCCCCCCCCCCCCCCCCGGT
>JAODLC010000085.1:4342094-4392357 GCA_026781145.1 Hippopotamyrus pictus | reverse complement strand
CTCAACTGGTTGGTTGAAACAAAATCCTGGTTTGGATTTTTACTTTCTGGACCTGAAATGTCCACCTCTGATAATAATAATAATGTGTATTTCCTGATTAGATAGATGAATATGAGAGCATAATGTAGAGTTCATAGATAGTTCAAACATAAAACATACTATGCCTATGTGTCCTGCCTATTTCTCTAGTTACACGCCGCTACTGCACCCATCGTGTGAAATACCAGCCCTACTCTGAATATGTAGAGGTTGCTTATTTGTCACACAGTTCAAGGACACATAGTTAGTTGACCTGGAGACACTAATTTTCCCATTGTGAGTAGGTCCTGCAATGGATTGGCATCTTATCCAGGGTGTACTGCTGCCTAATGCCAGCGATTCCCAATCGAGTCCTTGGGGACCCCCAGACTGCCCATGTTTTTGCAGATGTGGACTGTCTGGCAGGGAGCTGGGAGGGAGCGAAAACGTGGACTGCCTGGGGGTCACTGAGGACCGGATTGGGAAACACTGCTTTATGCTGGACGATCCCCTTGATAGATTGTCGACTTGAATTGAATTGATGCCGGTGGAAGGTTCTGAGCAGGAGATCTGGGTCAGCTCAGTGATAACCTGCACAAACCCGCACGTTCACCGGCGCTTCATGCCGCACTTCTCTCCACTAGCCACCAGGGGGAGTTAGGGGCATAGTGCACACAAGCTAAGAAGAAAATGGCAGCCCACAGACCATGCTTAAAAGTCTTTGTAGGGGTTCGTAGGGCGCAAGAGCAACCACAATATTACAACAAGCAAAGAATAATTGATCAATAATGCAGTTAATAAAAACATTAACAAAATTAAAATGGCAGCAGTCCAAGGTTTAGAAACATATTTATTCTGCAAATTGGGTGATAATTTCAACTTTACAAAAGGAAAATACAGATAATTGCAATGGCTTGTAAACATAAGTTTTGATCCCACACTGACAGCTGTTCTTCTGAACTGTGTTTTACGTATACCATTATAACCTATATTCAGAAATGTCCACCTGCGTCAGAAACGGAATTGTGCAGAAAGATTAACACAACTGAATCTATATTTAACAATGACATGATTGAACAAAGGATTAAGAAAATGACTAATGACTAAAAAAGATCAAAAAATGAAGGTAGAAAGAGTAGTTACATTCTCACAAGAAAAGTTTTATGGTTTGAATAAATTTATCTAGTACATTTTTGAATACCAAAAAGCTACTTTTTTTTCTCCTGTAACCGTATATCAAAATCTAGTATGCTGATTTGCACACCATTCAAAATAGAATATTATTTATATAATTAAAAAACATTCTTACTGAAATTGCTGGGTTTTTCCTGGGTTTGGCAAAAAAAAATAATTGCACTGTCTTTAGTCTTTGCAATGATGCTACAAACTAACAGAAAAAACGTGACCATATCATAGCATATTTCTTAAGGTCATGGAGTCTGACGATTGAAGGTAACTGTTCTAAATATTAGCATGTGGCACAGTCTACCGTGATGGCATCAATTACCCTCTCCCTCACACACAAGCTGACCCTGTCGTATTCAGCTCTAAACACTTATTATGGCATTTTAACCTTCCCAAATTAACAAAACACACACACATATATTACAACAGCACACCACAGATGGCTTCCAGGAACGTAAGTGGGTGTGGCCAAGCTTGGGGGCGTGGCTCAGGATTCGCACCCTATGGGAATTCAACCCCATGAAGTGGTATGGGACACAATCCCTGGTTTTCCCCTCAGTTAAAATTGCCGAGTGAAAGAAAAATATGGGACAAATCACTAAATGGTTCCAGAAATGATATTTTTCAGGGGGAGGGCCATGATGTGCCTGATTGTGAAAACTGGGGGTGGGGTAAGGGTGGCAGCATTAGAGCAACAATACGCATACGGTTGTGTTTTCTCAGCAGACAGCATGTGATCCAATCCAGGATCCACGATAACTGAGCCTTGAGGGAAGAGTTGCTGGGCTTAAGGAGACTGGGGAGACCAGCAGATCTCCAGAAGTTTGTGAAGAAGTTCTGCTTTGACCACACCCTGGAGAGCCCGGCACAGCTTGCCCATTGTACATCCCACATAGCCTTCTTTCATCTTCCAGCGCCCCAGAGCCTGGTAGACCATCTCGTTCAGCCCTTCGCGGACATAGTCATGCTCGATGGTCTCCACTTCCACGTCGGTGAGGCCGAGCCGCCGGACGCACTGCCTCCAGTTTATGCCGATGTTCTGCCGCAGCATTTCTAGATGCTCCTCCGTCACTGGGCGGTCCTCTAAGTGGAAAGAGCCAGATCACTGTCAAGGAGCCAAGTCGCCAGGCAGTCGAGGTTGGCCAGCATCAACTTCACCTTAGAATTACACGGGAGCCACGATAACAAAATAAATGAAGAAAAACACAACGTGACGCACCAAACTTCAGGAGAAGCTCCTGGTACATGGACTTGCTTCCATTGGATGGAAGGCTGGACAGACTGAAGTCTTGACATCCAATAAAAAGACGGTTGTTGTCACCAATTTGCACCCCCTTCGCATTACTTAGGAACACTATTTAAAAGCATGAACAAAAGTAGGTTATTGCAATGCCAGTCCATCCATACACCTTCCGACCGGTACAGAGTCTTTGTGAGCTCTGCAGACCCAGCAGGGACACCCTGGATGCCAGCCTATCACACGGGGCACACACTCACAGACTATTGGTACTTTACAGACACCAATTTGCTTATCTGCCTCTTGAGGAACTATAGGAGACAAAGAGTACCTAGAGGAAAACCATACTCATGCAGAAAAGGCAAGACAGACTGAGTGGGCCTACAAAAGACAACTACTGAGTCACCCGGAGATTTAAGTATTACTGAATCAATTAAGACTGATTTGAATAAATGGAAACATTTTGTATTAACTGCACCTTTTATAATGCGTATAATACAATAGTCCTATTGTACTAATAGATTAGTACAATAGTCAGTGCACCTTCATAATGAATTCTTTTTGCATTCATAGAACATTTATAAGTAGCATGTAAATATCGTAATATAGCTTAACTGCTTTAATATACGTTAATAACAAACATTGTATGGTTATAACATTTGTTGTTATATGTTTGTTATTATGTTATTAACGTATATTAAAGCTGTTATGGTTTGTTGGGATGTTAAGGTATACTTACATGCTGCTTATAAATGTCCTATGAATGCATTATAAATGCATTATGAAGGTGCACTCAATGTTCTATGAATAAATAATGAATGCATTACGGAGGTGCAATAACAAAGTGTTAATCAAAAATTGTATTGTTTCGTAAGCAGTGAGCGAGTCCCGATACCTTGATCCAAATAAGGCAACATCATACCTGATTTGAATCCCGTGGACGAGTCTGGACTTTCAGATTCTGGGATTGGAATCGAATGGAGCTGTGCCTGCTCATGCTGTGGTGCGTACTGGTACAGAGGGCTCCAGTCAGGGGAGGCCATGGGAGGGACCACCACACTGGGACTGGGTGTTGACTGATTGCTGAATGAGGGGAAGTTCTCCAAGGTTCCCCCAGGAACTGGGTCATTCTTGGTCCATGACTGCACAGTGGACACATGCAGTGGGGGCCGTGCTCTCGACGGAACCTCCCTCCCGTCCTCCCTGCCAACCTCAACAGACGGCCGAGGAGGTCCCGCTTCAGGCCGGTCGGGGTAGTTATAGCTGCCGTGCTTGTGGTAGTTAAACTCCTGTTCCAGCTTAACCTCCAGGTTGCTAACGGGCGTGGCATCTCCCTGGTAGAGCTGCTCGGCGCTGGCGATGGCGTGAAGGTCCTCGATGCTGGCCTCCACGGGCATGTCAGAGCTCTTCAGGGAGGCGGGACAGTCTGTCAAGAGGCACAGACACCAAGGGAAGTCGAAGCAGAATGCCGAATGAAGACGAGAATTCAAGGAGCGCATTATGCAACCGTTCTTTCAATTCGGCACGTTCTCATAAACGACGGGTCCTGAGAGAAAACCATGATTGTAGCGACTGCAGACTTTCACTTCTCAGTTTTCAGTAAACCTAAAGCCATCTGTCTGGAGTCTGAACATTTTTTTTTTTTTTATTCAGATAATGGCAAACTGTGACAGACACAACATTTTGTTGGCTTTTCAGTAAATGGCACGTTAACCAATCGTGATGGGTGTCTATTTTTAAAAATCACTTTCACCAAAAAAATATAAATAAAAAAAAAATCTGTGTGGCTGGCCATCATTAGGAGACATTGTGTTAATCTGCAAGATGGACTGTACCACTTTGGGGGGGAGGCCGGGGGCTTTAAACAGCACTGCACTCACCTCCCTGCAGATTTAAAGAGTCCAGAGACAGGGATTTCATCTTCTCCAGGAAATCCTCTGGACCTTTATACTTTGCCTGTTAGTTGATTAAGTGACAGTGAGTAATATACTACAGAGGTTTTCTGCAAGAACACAAGTCACGTTACCGAATCCACGGATGAGGAGCAGGTGAAGAAAACGGCAATGACTGTGTATATGGTGGGTAGGCGACACGGTTAGACTGGATGGGACTAAACACAAGATGCCATTGAAATGCAATTGTTAGTGTAATATAACAAGGTTTGTACTTTGCCATATGTGAGACATGCGTAGGTAACTGTAAAAATTCTTTTAAGATGTTTTATAATGGTGAAATTACCCCACACCTACTTGTATAATTCAACTAAACGGGGATACTCGCATTATTCAATCATATTTTTTTATTTAATTTGTCGCAATGTCAACATGTCTCGGAACATTTTTAAATTAGCGTTACACGACCTGATCTACCACTGTTTCAGATATGAACAATTACAGGGAATTTAAAAACTGAATTTCAGCGGCGTGTCCGTGATACATACCGTAAGCTGCGGTATATCTTTTTCCACGTTTTTCTCTAAGCTATTCTTGTAAAATGGTTGAAATGACTCATAGCTTTCTGTAGAGAAAGGAGAAGAATAATGGGGGCTATTGAGGTCAGCTGGACTGCATTCCGCAGCCCCTGCGTTATGAGTGGACTTTCTATGCTTCAGGAATTTCCAGAAAAGGGTGCATCTTGGTAAACGAGAAGAAACAATGTACATGTGAATGGCAAAGGCTGGTTAGTACTTCTGCACTTTCATTTGTGTTGTGTTTATATTTTAATGAATAATATTAATATAAATGATTATATCTGATATTCCCTGCACACGTACCACAGCAGAGGGATGTCGAATTTATCAGCTGGCTGGCGTGAGATTTTCAATAAGGCAAGTATGCAGTCACATACGCATGCATTTACATGTATGTAAGTGTTTTATCACCTTGTAAATAGTCTGTAGGGTTTGCAAAGTACCCCAACGCTTATCAAAAGCTTCCATGTTGGTACTTAAATTGGACACTAGCGAATCGGTCATGTGTAGCATGTCCAGAACTGCGCACACACTAATTTGGAGTCCGTGGAGGCGTACAATGATGTCTGCTAGTGTGCCGTGCTGAGAAGTATGAACCAACCTTTAATGTGCTAATAAATATAACAAAAAATTTAAAATTAACCCATATGGGGCATATGAGCATCTAACAGCAGGGTTGGGGCTGTTCCAGAATGCATTGATTAATTCCAATCCAAAACAGGACATGGAACTGGAGTTGCAATTGGAAAAAAGGCCATGGGGAACACAACTGGAATTGAATTTGAATTTCAGGGAGATTTAAATTCCAACTCCAGCTCCATTTCCTGATTTGGATTGGAATTGATGAATGCATTCCGGAATGGCCCCAACCCTGTCTGACAGTGTCAACGTTGACTGGAAGCTCTTTCATTAAGTTTGACGAAACTCTATGTTTTACGTGTCGTAGCAGACACCCGAGGTCCCACATCGAGCATGCAAAAACATGGACGCCAACGCAAACCGAAGAGACCTGTAAATGTTGGACGCTGCTCTGGGTTCTGCTGCCAGCAGCTCTTCATCAGCATCACCATCTCAGCCGGAGTGGATTGTGGAATGAGATTCTCGTCAGGGCGGTCCCCCGCACGGACGCACGCACATATCTGGTCTTCGCTTAGGGCATCTAGAGGGAGCAGAAGAAATATTTAGAAATGCATCTCAGGCATTGTAAACACGGAAATGACCCATAACGACAGTGAAAACATTTCCACAGAGACTGAGTTAATTGCGTCGAACTGGATGAAGAGGCTCTTACATGCAATATCTGTGCCAGAACAAGACCTTGAGGGCTGGGTCCACGATGTTTGTGGCACTAATAGGCTAATCTTTTTTAGCATTTTTAAGTGATTATTTTGGGGGGGGTCACCGGGAGAGAGGGGCTAGTACCCCTGGTGCCCACTGGCACCGACACCATCTACAGAGCAGGGTCCGCATGCTGGAACATGTGCCATATGGGACAGAACAACTGCAGACATCTGCCACACCATAAGTAAAATACTGTCAAAAAAACTCCATGAATTTCAGTCACAGGAAGGCATGATGCGACCTTCTTCAGCAGACAGTCAGAAGGTCACAGACGACAGACACCTGCTGCTGGGCGGTGTTCCACAAAGTAGAATCTCTCAGTTTAGCTAGGTTAACTTAAGCTATATGTCATGACTGTCCAATTAGAGTTTAGGTAAGGAGCCTACCTATTGGACAATCATGATTTCTATCTTAAATTAATCCAGCTAACTGGGAAATCCGGCTTTGTGGATCACCCACATGTTCAGAGGACGTTACGTGCCGGCAAGACTGAATTTTACAAGTTGGATTAGATAAGAGCTATAAAAACACATTAAAGGAAGGAGATACAAACTCTCGTAAGGCTGTTTTCTGGTGAGCACCACCCAAACAACAATGGCAAAGCTGTAGACGTCGGACTTCTCAGAGGAGCGGGCATGGATGCTCTTCAGATGCTCGGGGGCCATGTAGCTGAGAGTCCCCGCCGTGGTGCCACAAGTGCGCTGGCCCAAGCGGCTCTTATTGCGCGACTCCTCCTTGGTCAGCTTGCTCCAGCTCTGGCACGTGGCCAGGCCCAGATCCGCAATCTGCACACGCACACATACACACAGACAGTGTGAGTCAGGCACAGGCACTTCTGAAGCTGCATGGGGTGGAAATGAGAAGGTGGACACGGAAGCCAGAAAAACACCTTTATCTGCGATTACTAACGAAAGCGGTACATTAGAAGCAGGAAGTCCAGGAAGTTGAGGGAAATGCGGCTGCCAGCGACGAGGAGGAGTAAGGTTCAGTCAAGGAGGGTGCAGATAAAGACACCACCTTTTAGTGTTTCTCAATCCAGTCCTCGGGGACCCATAGTTCGTCCACATTTTTGCTCCCTCTCAGCTCCTGGTAGGGAACTAAAATTTGGACTGTCTGTGGCTCCCTGAGGGCCGGATTGGGCCGTAGTGGAATCCACAGGGGCTGAAAGCTAGAACGGCAACTTTCACTGTTAAAAAGAGCTACAGATAAGTCTTAAGATTCTGCCATCCCCCTTTCACACGTTTCCAGGTTCATTATCCGGATTCAGAGATGATATCTGTCAGCTCTGTTATGAAGACACTGTACAGCAATGGGTCTCAGTCCTGATCCTGGCATTCCCAGCCGGGATGTTTTCATTCCAACCCTATTTTTATCAACCTCAGATGGTCCTTCATAGGCTAATAATCAATGTGGCAGGTTGAAAGCAGAGTGGGTTGGAATGAACACATTCTAGCTACACCCTCAGAAAAAAGGGTACCAACTCTGAGGAACATCCCCAAGGTACAAACAACATTAATGTGCCATCAATGGTACAGAAATCTTCCTCAGACTCCATTTCTGTATCTTAAAATGTATTACCTACAGCTAAAGATACAATTGACAGACCCTTGAGGGTACAACCCCAGTGACAAGCAAAGGTATAAACTGGTACCTTTTTTTCTTAAAGTGTATGAATCCTCTGGGAACAGAATTAAGAACCACTGGTGTACATTATTCAGCAAAAGGTAAACGTATACCTTGATATGGAAATCCTCATCTACCAGTATATTGTCTGGTTTCAGGTCTTTGTGAATGATGTTGTTCTGTGATAAGTACACCATTCCGTCAAGGATGTCCAGAATGATCCTCCCCTTTATGGAGACTGGTACGTCAACCTGGAACAGTGCAGGTCTTTTAAAACAACGTAATGTAACACTGTAGTAAGACCTTACACAATGGTTGGGACTACTACTTTGCAAGCACGTTCCACGCTGGACATGAAAATAAAATATGGAAGGTGACTTTCTATTTCTCAAATTGCAAATCATTTGTGTGCCATGACTGAACCAAACGTTTGCGTTAGGCCATGGTCCATTATAAAGAATGCTATTCATTTGAGCAGTCATCATAATGCACTACAGGTATCTTCGTAATGCATTATTATACACTTATAAAGTATTATGAATCCAGCTATAACTATTTATAGAAAGGAATAACACATTACACCCAAGCTTATTAAACACTATGAATGCTTTATGAATCTGTCAAGTATAATGCACTATAGATACAACAGCTAAGGATGCTTTGTACTGCATTATAAAAGTATTTATAGTGCATTATACATGAAAGCCTCATAGAGCATTCATAATGCATAATAAACATGGCTGTAATGTGTCGTGTCATTTTATAAACAGCCGTATTATCTTATGTCATCAAGGAGAGTCTGTGTGATATACCCTGTCCAGCATAGCCAGCAGGTTGCCTCTAGAGATGAACTCCATGACCAATGAATAGGCCCCGTCCTCCATGATCAGGCCCAGAAGCTTGACGATCCGCTTATGGTTCAGTTTGTGCAAGATACGACCCTCTTCCATCAGAGACTTTTTGTACTTACTTATGACACAAATAAAGAAAAAAAGCATCGGAAGACAGTAAAATATGTAGCAGTGATTTACATCATGTCAGTACATGTTACCCTCCTTATCCCTCAACAGCTTAATCACAAATCCAGTCATTGAAAATTTGAGCAAGTTATTCCAGTTTATATAACTAAAAAAAAAAACATCCGTCAAGCCACGACAGGAAATATTCTATTTATAATAAATAACAGCATTAGGCAGGTGTTTGATAATATTATACAGAAATGATAACTGGTACTATAATATATAAATGCTTCCTGCCCTGATACCTGTGCAGGAAATCCCATTCCATTAAATACAATTAAACAGAAATGTACCATTTAATAAATGTCTTTTGTTAATGTATTGAGACATGCATCCACTGAAACTGTACTTAAGAGTATCCTAGAAGTAAACGATAACTAAGCAAGATAATTCCCACATTCAGTATTTTTTCCCATGTCATTACAATTGAGTGGGCGATCCTATAAAAGGTCACAAAAAGCTAGTTAGTTGGGTAGTTAATCAGACATAAGCTGTTCAGTTCTGCTATTAAGAGTAGTGAGGTGACTTACTCGTTCGGTGGGTATCCCGTGTAGACGGTCTTCTGGACCACCTGGCCGTGGGTCTTGTGGTAGCACAGGTAAACCTGTCCAAAGCCACCAAAGTCCAGGGGAGCCTTTTTGATAAGGTCTGCAGACGTCATGCAGATGGACTCCGATGCTACAGCCATTGCCAGTAACTAAGCAGTTTAGCCCTTGACACGAAACAGAAAGATGATAGCAATATGCCTGTCAAAATTACGTCAAAGTAATGACATGAAAACAGCGTCAATCGTGTATGATTTTCTATTACACTAAAATGAACAAATACGAAACATCCAGTAGTCATAAAAAGTTATAGAAACTTTTTAACGTAAAATGTAATTACGACTTTTTAAAGCGTCTGCTAATAGTTTTACTCTTTTAATTCCTACAACACACTATAAGTACTTAAACGATATCCGCCATTTATAGTTAAAACGAAAACCCAACCCAAAAAAACAATGTATTAAAAAAACAAATACATTTACAATACATGTATATTATTTAAGCATACTTACCTTCGTACATCAAGGCGTCAGCTTATTTCCGGAAGGTTTATTTCACAAACAGAAAGTAAAAAGGAGAAACTCCGGCAGCACAATCAGACGCATGTAATCAACTGACGAGGCACCGATCGCATTCCTCACACGGGTAAATAACAATGACAGATAAATAAGTCATATGTTTTAAACTAAGTTCCGAGTATTTATCGGTTAACTTAATGATTTTGACAATACATTAAATAATTATTAATCGAATCAAACTAGGTAACTGCATTAATGTAGTGAGTGAATTCAGCATCATGTAATTACTCTTTTTCATAGACTACTCAGCAGCCAACTTAAACCACTTCCTTTTTAGACAGTAATATTATAACAGGAAGAAAGGAAAAAAATCGGGGTGTTGGTGATCGTACAAACAGGGGACACATTAATCGGTAATAAGCAATAATCGTAGTCTATGAACATTGAAAATGCATTATTGAAACAATACAATAGCGTTGAGTCCTTCGGTTAAGATTTTGTTGCACAAAGATTCTCTGACAAATATCATGTTATTAAGTCAAACGATTTAAAAAATACTTTTAAAATAATCTATGCTGTATCGGTGGCATGGTGGTGCAGTGGTTAGCACTGTTGCCTCACGCCACTGGGACCTGGGTTCAAGTCTCTGTCTGGGTTCCATGTGTGTGGAGTTTGTATGTTCTCCCCATGTCGTCGTGGGGTCTCCTCTAGGTACTCCAGTTTCCCCCCACAGTCCAAAGATATGCTGAGGCTGAGTTACTAAAATTGCCCATAAGTGTGAATGGTGTGTGAGTGTGTCCTGTGATGGGCTGCCCCCCCCCCCCATCCTGGGTGATTCTCTGCCTTGTGCCTGTAGCTTCCAGGATAGGCTCCGGACCCCCTGCGACCCAGCCGGATAAATGGTTAGGAAAATGGATGATGTATTGGGGGGGTGTTGTTTCACACCTCTGGAACTCTGCCCTGGTGCTGTGTGTTTGTATGTTATCCCAGTGCCTCTAAATAAACCAGTTCACTCCCACAGCTCAGTGACATGCAGTTAGGTGGACTGGCCCATAATATGTGTCATGTGATGAACTAGCATCCTGTTCAAGTTGTTTTCCCTGCCTTGTGCCCCATGACCCTGTAATGGATGAAAGAGGGGGAGATGGATGGATAATATTTGCAAACTAAATTTGCATTTAGTGAGGTTTGTATTGTTTTATTGGCTGCATTCTCAAAGTAAATCAAATGAATTCATTAATTAATTGCACCAAAAATGGTGACTGTCCTACATAATGTTATTAGTTAAGTTTGTGAGGAAATGAGTGAAGATTGTTTATATGAGCTGTTATTGACAAGGTTTTGTTTGTGGGTTTCCAGAAGGAAATATTGGTGTTGTTGTACTTAATGTTTAACCTCATCATGTAATACATATATACAGCCATGGAAAAAATTAAGAGACCACAGCAAACTTTTTGTTTCACTCATTTCTCATTTTATGGGTGTGCATCTGTGAATAATATATTTTTTTCTTGCAAACTGCAGCCTGACTCTTCTCTGTTTCTCATTAATGAAGGGCTTCTTCCCTGCTTTACGGGACTTCAGTCCTGCTTCTAGGAGCCTGATATGAACTGTCCTAGCAGTGCACTTCACACCTGCACTTAATGTTTCCCATTCCTTCTGAAGGTCACTTGATGTCACCCTATGATTCATGAGAAAATGTCAGATAAGTTGACAGTCATCTCTGGCATTAGAAAGTCGCTTCTGCCCTTTATCTGTCTGGTTTCTGGTCATTCTCATTGTCTCCTGCTTCACCTTATTCTTTTGTACTGCTGACTTAGATATTTTGAACCTGGAAGCAACCTGCTGTTCAGCATCACCTTCTGCCATCAGAACCACGATTAAGCCGCGATCTAAAATGCAGATTTGTTTAAAAATATAGGTCTCTTAATTTTTTCCATGGCTTTACATTCTTTTTTATTTTACTGTTTATACTCTGTTTCACTACTGTTGCTTCACATTAAGTTGTGTCGTCACCAGAAATTACTCCAGTACATTATTTTTGCTGTATTATGTCTGTTTACTTTTATTGCCCTGTGGTCTGGCCTTGCATTAGACCACAACCAATGCCTGTATGTTCCACTTATGGGTAATGTAGTGCTTAGAGTTCAACTGATTTTCAAATTTAATATATGAGATATCTGTCTGAGTTACTCAGTATAAATCTGCTGGTCCCTGTTCACATAAAAATCCTACTCTGATCCAAATTATATATCCTGATGGATTTTACAATTCCGAAAACCCACTGCAATCCACATGATGAAGCCTACAGCACAGTACCATTCCCTAGGCCTCATTCTTTCAGTGCAATACCACTAGTTTCACTCATGTTAAAACAGGGTCACAATCCAGGGGCCTGTGTCAGTAAGCAGGATTTCCTTCTTAGCCGGATAACTTCTCGGATTTAAGGTAGTCTGGGATAAACCTTTACACTGCCATACCTTAAATCCAACAAGTTATCTGGCTAAGCAAGAAATCCAGCCTCGTGATACTGGCCCCAGAGCTTTCCTGTTAGCTTCATTAACACTATCAAAAATTCCATTAATAATTAATATCCTGATAATTAGTGATCAGTTAATATGGGACCTGTGGTACGGCCATGTACGGAAACGCAGAAAATCCACTCAAGGCCGTTTTTGTTTTCTTTTTGCTTCTGTTTTTTTGTTTTTCTCTCCAGTTATTTTGGAACAATGAGCAGCACATTTCCGGCCCGTACGCGCAGAAAGACTCGTAAAACTACACCGAGTTTCCTTGCTGTGGTCCTTCTACAACCTCCACCACAAGTGCAGTCACGTATCTCAGCTAAAAAAAAAAAAAAAAAGCCATTTCCTATAGGCACATCTGCAGCGAGCTGCCGACCTCCAGAACACTAACAGCTCTGCTTGCCCACTCGGCACCCCGCGCCTCGCGGCTTCCTGCCCACCGGCCTCTTGTCTCACATTCAAATTTCCCCCGCCTCCCGGCTCCCTCGTGATTCAGCACACGCTGACATGCCAGAGAGCATTGTGGGGATTTCCTGTTCACTCAACCTGACCTTCAGCGGGCTCCGAGCAGCCGATTGCGTCAATCCAGACCACAGGTTTTTATGCGTACCTTCCTGTGATTTACGGCCATTTTTTTTTCGCCGAAAAACGATGTTGCGATACCTAGAAAAGTAGATGGCCGGTATATGCTGTGGTGTGTTCCTGTTGAAGAGGCACCCAGTAAGACCCAGTCACATCTTCAGTTTATGGAATAGGCCACAAATATATGATCTGATTTGAGGATTGACAGCATCCACTGCACCACAAGGATGGATCTGAGTTCATTTTGACAGAAATGAAACAACATACCTCCACTTTTTTGTGGTGTGGTGTTATATACGATACGTAAAGAAGCAGTTGTCTTTCAGTATTGAATATAACATATAAGTATTTATTCAAATTCATAGACCGTTTTACAGTTAATTTTTCAGGCCATTTTTAATGCGATTGTTTTTTATTGACAGGAAAAATGATGGTAGCACAAACTTACACTTTTACTGGCAGTATGACTCACGCCAAATTATGATTAAAAAAAAACGAAGTGGCGTAAGATCACTCATTGATAAAAGCGGCTTTCTGTGAGCCGCCTGGGAAAGCACCGCGGTGGAACACGCTTCAAACCGTGGAGTATATGTGACAAATTCACATGGCCGTGCTTAAATACTGTACGACACTCGTCAGGTTTCTGTAAACGCCTCTGTTGTTTGTTGTTAAGTTCTCATATACAAAACCGCAAATCAGACCAGAAACTATGGGACCAGTCTACGAAGATCGCTAAAAATAGATACCTTTCAAATGTAAGTGTAAAACAGATACCTCTCAAAATATAGCTGTCTGGAAATTACTACGTTCACCGTGTCTTTGTTTACTGCCACTTTCTCTAATTTCGACGAGTGAACAATAAACAAGACACTTCATATTTTTGATGACTCAGTTGTGCTGTCTTTACTGCTTTTATCCTCTGATAACAGTGAACTACTTCTTCCCCTAGCTGCACAAGGGAAAACGCATCACAATTTTGCAGACTTCCATTTGATCGGTATCGGACAAATGACTAACTACCGGGCCAGTGTTAGTCTTGAAGAAAGTGACAAGATGGGGGAGGGGACACGCTGGGGAGCTGGCGGTGACATTACAGCCGGGAACACGCAGGTGGAAATCGAAATAGCGACCCGTATAAGAGGAGACATGGCAGAGTCTTAAAGGTATGCATCCTAACTTCCACCTGGGTCTCCATGTGCTCAAGTTCAGGGAAATGACTGTCAGGCCTGTTTTTTCGATGAGCGCGGCAGTGAAGAATTTCTGCGTGTCATCTTTTATTTTTGTACCCTGGATGCGGAACAGCCACTGTACGCTGCAAATACTGTGACGCGTGACTAATATATCAACCCGAGTTCGTTCTTAGGACATTGTACATGCAAAAAAAAAACCCTTGACATGGTAGATTATTTTGATTTTAAATCAAGGCAGAAGTGCATTGTAAATCTACTGCTATTATCTGATCACAGCCAGCTATGTTGGCATAGGCAAGGCCTTCTGGGTAAAATGTACATAGCTGCACTTGAATGTAATCTAAATGATTAGCTTACTTACTACTTCTGGTATATTAGAAACATTTGGTTCATTATTGTGTTACATAACATGCTAATGTTTCAAATTCCTGTAATCAGTTTTGTAGAACACAATAATGGTGTTGCTAAAAACTACTAGTATTCATTTTGTAATGAGAAGTTCATTTTTCAAATTCACTAGGCCTGGAGTTTATGAAAAGAAGCTTGAATTGCGCTAGCAATGGCTTATTCGAAGGATTCTGGATACGGTCGATGACAATTTTTTATCATCGGGGACCTCCCCGCTCAACAAATGAATTGTTGGGGACCCTCCCCTGGTTGGTCCGGGATGTAATATTATCAGACTGAAATACAGTCCTAATGTTGCTATGTAGTACATAAGAAGGGGTGTTGTCATTAAAATTCTGGAGTCAATAAGCAGAACGATAATTATTTCCATTTTAATCTCTTTGGTTCCTCGGGAAAGATCATTTGGCTTCATTATAAACAATGGAAATTTCATTTTAAACTCCCTACTTCTGTTACCTAGCTTCTCTTCTAGTAACTTGTTTCTTGCAGGCCTGCAGCATAAATATTTTTGCAGTAACATCTCGTTCACACGTGCGAGGTTATATAACTGTGCCCATATATAAATTATTAGGACAATGAATAGATCTTCGAAACGCTGTAGCAGAAAGGTTCTCTCCGAGAGGCAGGGCTGAGCCTGTTCCTCGCATGGTCATTCGGTAACTTCCATATAACTCAGTCGCATCGAGTCTTACAAAGCATCACGCTGCCATGCAGGTCAGTACATTTTGATGAGTGGAGAGGGAAAGTCCCCTTCTGCCTTTTCCCAGCAGATTGTTTAATACACTAACTGCGCCGCACTGAGGGCGACGCCGCAGACGGAGATCGGACTACATATCCCAGGGTGCACCAGCAGCCAGCGACTTTACGGCATTTGACAGCCAGCCTGTCTGCGGGCGCAGGCGGACTGACCGGCGGCGGCGGCGGCGCTTTGGTTCCTGCGGGCGGCGTTAACTGAGCGTCGCGACGGGAAGCTGAGCGCTCCGAAACCCGGAGGGAGTATTGAGCCGTCCCGGCTGCTGAACTTCGGACGCCTGTGCTTGAAATGGGAAACGGGATTAATAAGGTATTTCGCACGCTGTAATTCCGTCGCAGTTCAAGTTTGAAGAACCTTATTTGCCCTTCTTTACTTTTCTTTTTAAACCAGTTGCATTATTATTATTATTATTATTAGTAGTAGTAGTAGTAGTAGTAGTAGTAGTAGTAGTATTGCTGCTGCTACTTGTTAAATATCTCAGCTGCATCTGTCGTTCATGCCTGGACGCAGGGGATCGTTGTGCATGTTTCGTGCAGAGATCCCGTACTTGGGAGAGGGCTGTGCCTCGCCGCTGCATGAGTGCGTTAGTGTGTTAGATGACAGCCACTGCGTGTAGTAATGTTAATGTCGGTCACAGACTCCCCACACGCTGCCTTCGGAGGTGGGCGATCAGTGCACGCCAGTACGGATCTCATTTTCATGGACAAATAAAGCAGGAACACGCTTCTTGTTAAATGCCTTAAGACTGTTACTCCTAATGCATTCGACGTTAAACAATTCCTCCTGCTCTGGTAGCTGGAAGTTCGCCGGTTGCTGTTCAGCTGTTGTTACTTTGCACGCATGATAAGTGCTGGCATCTGAGGACACTGGGACCGTTATTGATCACAAACCATTTAGACTAATGTAGGGCCTTCCCTCTGAGAAGTACCCAGAACCATTACCTCTCATACTGCAATCATCATATTCCTATAGATAAACGTTATCTAATCAAGGGTGTGCATGGGGATTTTTGGTTTGCTGTAATGGCCTCGTATGTCCTAAAAACTTTTGCTCTTCCTCTTGATGTTTGTTTAGTATAATGTTTTTTCTCAGACTATTTAAGCTTATACTCTGTCCACATTGCAGGGTTTGGGAAAAAATCAGGCAAATTCTGGAGACACTAGCCGATGGATTATCTAAGCCTGATGTCATGCTTCAGGCACCACTTCCTTCTCTGATGTTACTTCCTGCTCTGATCTGTTACTTCCTGTGTCACGTGTCATGTCTCCCTTTGATGAAGACGCCTTTGCCATCCCCCTGTTATCAGTTACCGACTCGCGCAGCCCTTTTGGTGGGTCGGCCTGCCTGGTCATAATTAGCATTTTTCGGTCGGGGTGGAGAGATCGTGCGAATCTTAAGACATCTTACCACATCGAGGTGCCGGGGTGTGGGCTGGAGAGATGAGGCAAAGAAAAGGTTGATGTTATCTGTTGAGGTGTCTCATGCAGCCCTGAGGTAGATGTCAGTGGCCGAGGGAGGGAGGGAGGGACACCTCTGATGATGTGAGGTCCTCAGTCAGCTTACTGTATAGGACAGGCTTCCGTGTTGTGCAGAAGCTATTGTGATAGAAATGCTTGTCATTAATCATACCTCTTTATCAATGGCACCAGCAATAAGTCGCCTTTAAATACAATAGGCCTCCATAGCCCCCCCCCGACGCAAGGCCGCCCAATATTTAAAACCCCCTCACCCTTCACTTATGTATTATGTAGTGATATTCCAAGTCAGTGAAGTCTGAGAATAGAATATGACGTCGTTGTTGTTTTTTTGACCAATCAGTTCTTGACCTGTCGGCTTGCTTATTTTTAGGTGCTGCCTGACCTGTACCTGGGAAATTTTAAAGGTAAGTGACTAATGCCAGACCCCAGGACTGCAGCGGAGGCAAAGCAGATCCATTAAAGTAGAAAACGCGGCAGCAGAATGAGGCACAAATCACCCATGGAAGAGGGTAGTGAAGTCGAGTGAGACGTCCACCGTCGCAGCTTTGACTGCGCCCAGGATAGGCCGTCGCAGCTTTGACTGCGCCAGGATAGACCGTCGCAGCGATGCATTACAGACGTCATTGCCAGGGCTTTCCATGTGACTGCATTTGTCAAAGAGAGGGATATCGCAAGAAATATGATCGCATTAGGAGGCGTTGACCTGTGCAGCCTGCTGCAAATTGCATTTACCCCCCCCCTCCTTTCAGATGCCCGGGATAAGGAACAGCTGGCGAAGTACAATATCACACACATTCTGTCCATCCACGACAGCGCCGCCCCACTGCTACAGGTAAAGAGGTGCTATCCGTCCCCGTGACCTGGCGGGGGGGGGGGGGTCAGACATCTTGGAAAATCAGCGTTGCCATCTTTGTGTTCCCGAAACAGTGCTGTAATGCTATTCACGGGTTTTGTTTTTGGCCGACGCAGTCCCGCCTGGGCTGCTGACCCGTGACGCGGGATGCAGGATCGGGTTTCTGTCCCGAGGCGCTTTGTCTGCCGGAGGGCGCAGACTGGATCGGCACCGCGGTACTGCGAGACCCGCCTCAGATTTCCCAGCGGGCCGCTGTCCTAAAAAGATGCCCTGGGTTATTGTCCACAGTGCATTTACCCAATATCTGTGCTTTATCTTAGACGTCAACCGGTTGTTATCAGCCTGTATTTACCGTGTTTATTGTAATATCAGATGTCAGCAGGCTCTGTATAGAATGTTCTCTGTCGCCAAGGAACTCATGGGAGTTTTACTTACACAAAAATGTTCTATGGGCACAACAAAAACTGATTGGTTTAGAGAGAGAACCAATCAGATTCAAGAGGAGATGGGTCTAAGCAACTAACGGAGGCTGGACCAAGACCAATCTGTTTGGTTGGTCCCACCTCCTCTAGTTGCTTGTACCCGCCTCCTCTACAATCTGATTGGTTATCTCTCTGAACCAGTCAGTTTTTGCTCTGCCCATAGAACATTTTTGTGTAAGAAACTCTCACAAGCCACCTTTATATGAGTCTTGGGGCGGGGGTGGGCAGGGAGGACTAATTCCGGAAAGGCCCCAGTCGAGCACCTTCCGCTTTGCTGGGTCATCTGACCCACGTTGTCTCCCCACTTGGCTCCATTTGACATGCTTCCTCTGCCTCCACGGAGCTTCGGCATCCTCTAAAAGGCGAGGAAGTAACGGGGGCGGGGGAGGCCCGCCAAGAGCAACATCCGCGAGAACATTTTCACGGCTACCGCGTCAAACATAGTAACGGCGCGTCTCTGTAGCTGAGAGATACCGGCAGAGCCGCGAAGTCGCCGTTACGCCGCTCTGCTGGGATCCGTCTGATGTGCGGAAAAGCTTGAGAAGGAACCCGGAGTGCTCTCACGGATCCCGTAAGGAACCCGGAGTGCTCTCACGGATCCCGTAAGGAACCCGGAGTGCTCTCACGGATCCCGTAAGGAACCAGGAGTGCTCTCACGGATCCCGTAAGGAACCCGGAGTGCTCTCACAGATTCCGGGTCTGCTCTGATCCGGACGGGAGGACACGCTCCTTCTGAGCCGTGATTTGTCACCTTTCCGTTTCTTTCTCCCCAAAATAAACCTCGTCCACCCAGCTGGACATCTGTTTTCACTCCGATCATGACGGCTGTTCAGAGATGCCAGTGGGGTGCCACGAGACTGAAGCAGATGCTAATCCTTGTTTTTGCTCACTTGTCTTCGCTGCCCTATGTGACATTATTGATGTCCCGCTCAACGGCGCCACCTGTGGTGCTTTGCAGCCAGGAGCGACAGACTTCAGCCATCTGACCGCGAGACTATAATTACGCACGGTATGAACTCGGACCTCGGATCATCAACCAGTTGCCGTTTGCAATCCCCAATCAGAAATGCCCCCACCTGTAATTTTAACATTTTCGTTCGAGGCACCGAGTTTGCGGCGGCTGTGTTTATCTAACCTTGTCACGTGTTTTGGGTAATAAAGGCATTTTAACCTGCTTTTGGGGAGCGGAACCCCTCATCACCATACAGTTTCCTCTGCTTCACATCTGATAACTACTGTCATCAGAATAATGGCATATAGTCTGTGTTTTATGCTGCCCATTTGTTCATACCACCATCCACTGAGGTGCGTTTCGTTGTGCATAAGGGGGTTGGGTAGCTTAGACGGGCTTTTTTTATTAATCCACCCTAAAATGGAGGCTACAATGACATCATACTTTTCTGCCCACTCGCGCACCATTTTGACCCATTGGCCAGCCCCCCCCCCCCCCCATTATGATTTCATATCAAAAATCCATGTACTAGCCAAGGTAGCCTCGCGCTACTCTGAGCGTAAAACGTCACCGGTGCGGTTGATGGGCGTGTTCCTGCGCTCAAAATTCTTCTGATGGTTTTATTTTTACCCCTTCGTGGCAGATCTGTTAAGACTGGCGCTGAGGACCCCAGCGCAGGCGATGCATCGCCGAGACTTGTGGGTGACCTTTATGGAGTGGAAGTGATGCGCAGGATGCATTTAATGTGCCCCCTGCTGCATGGCTTTGGTTAAATGATGCATTTTGTGTGTCTGTGTGAGACTCAGGCCCCTGGCTTTTAGCTGCCTGGCATGTGTGCCTGCATGTTGAAGCTAACGGGATGGATCTTGCTGTGGGGTGTGACAGCCGTTAACTTAAAACAAAAATTAACGTAAAGATGCAAGGTGCCCCGTGTAAAAGATGTCAGATCAGCGGCGAACGGATGGATATTTGGGCCATTGATTTGCAGATGGACGTCTCTGCACGCTCGACGTTTGGAACATCTGCGCACTTCGGTATATCGAGAAACTCCAGTTGCGCCGTCGTCTCAGTGAAGGCCGCTTGCAGCCGGGCACCGAACTTCTGAGGTAGCGTCTTGTAAAACGAGGCCTCCTGTCTCCCCGCAGGAGATGACCTACCTATGCATTCCTGCCTCAGACCTACCAAGTCAAGATCTGTGAGTATCCACAAGACTCCACCATCCACACCAGTTCTGTGCGGGAAATGCTTTTTTTTTTTTTTGGCTCATCAAAATTAAATGAAAACCGGTATTGAGACACTTACACGCCAACATGCTAACCACACGCACACGCACACGCTGCCTTCCTGTTAAGTGGAGGAAGGTTTTTTTTTCTGCTACAGGAAGGAAGTTCATAGCGCTGCTATGCTCCATCACTATTTTTACCTCTGTGGGTCTTGATGCCCTCCAGCAGCCGCTTGCTTGCGTCCGGGCGACGCATTGGAGCGGCACCCAAATGGCCAAACATTACAACAGGGGCTGTTTGGCCAGGCTGCTCTTCCTGATCCAATCAGCTCCTTTCCAGAGGATGATTGACAGCGGTGCCGCCCACTCTCATTTCTCCATCAGCTGGTGGGCGGCGGGAAAAACATGGTATCTTAAAAGTGATCTGCATGGGCACAAAAGTACAATGAAACCACAGTTTAAAACAGACGTGACTTTATTTCTCATCTTTTTAATAGAAGGTCGACTAGATCCTTCTGTGACGCCTGCGTAGGGTGTAGATATTGCAGCTCGGCGTCATATTTATAATCGGCGTGTGATTTTTTTTCTTCATCTTCAACCAGGACACAGCATTTTAAGGACAGCATCGCATTCATTCATGAGTCCCGCCTGAAGAGAGAGGGATGCCTGGTCCACTGGTGAGTCAGAACCGCTGCGCTGTGCACAGAGCTACCCACCCGGGCCGGTCACCCGGCTGTCGCCGTGACGAGCTGTAGGCCGCCTCCTGGCTCGTCCTGTTCGTGTCCGATTGCCAGGTCCCCGGGTCTGTCTGCGCTCAGCTACATGTTGCTATTTTTCAGATCTAAGCCCGGCGCTTAAACGCGTGCCGGGATCCTTAATCCTCACCGAGAGTTAATAATTCATCGGTCTTCAGAGCAGCGTCCCGCTATGGGATTGCAGAGGGCATTCTGGGTGAACGCGAGGCAGGGAAACACCCCGGATAGGATGTCAGTCTATCACTGGGCACACACACACACACACACACACACACACACACACACACACACACTCAAACCCCCCTCCCCGTAGGTATGGTGTAGCAGTGATTCCCATAGAATTAAGCTAACTAATCATCATGTTGCTTAATCCAGTGCTATTAATAAAGCTGAAGTGTTTCTGTTGGGGCAGTGGCACTTGACCCCCCCTCCCTAGGATTGGACCTCCAGCCTTTCTAGTAAACCAGCAGGTTAGGTTAGGCGTGCAGAGCGGGGTGCAGTGTTTTTTTTTTTTTTTTTTTTGTTTTTTTTTTCGACCGTGTGCGATCTCGCAACATAGAGCGGCTAGATGTCGAGAAAAGCCGCCGTTTCACTGGCGCAGTGAGTATTATTACCGCGGTCAGTGTCAGCGGCGTCCGGGGATGGTGAGTGAGTCTGTGGAGGCTCCGGAGTGACGTCATCGGGCTGATCCGCACCCGTCCCTCACATTCTGTCTTCTCGGGGGGGGATCCCACGGCAGCCTGGCAGGCGTGTCCCGCAGCGTCACCCTGGTAGTGGCCTACATCATGACCGTCACCGGGCTGGGATGGCAGGACGCCCTCGGCGCCGTGCGTGTCGCTCGCCCCTGCGCCGGCCCCAACGCCGGCTTCCTGCGGCAGCTGGAGGATTTCGAGAACGACCAGCTGGCCCACGTAAGTGTGTTCCTCCTGTGGGCCCGATGACAAGTAGCTGAGAAGTCGCCCAAAGTTCTAGTTTCAGAACGAACAGCGAGGGATTTCTCCGTCTTCTGCCGGGAAATGAAACTATGACTGTTTTGATCAAGGTGTATAAGATTGACTATTACTTAAGATTCAGGTGAAAAAACTCCACTGATTATACTTAAGAAACGTATAAGTAGCTTTGCGCTGCACTCATGTACAATAAGAAGTTATTAAAAGGGTATCAGATAGTGATGACCGTGACGAAGTCGCCGTGCTCTCCTGTGTCCGTTGCAGACCATCAGTCCGCTTTTCGTAGCAACTTATCTGCCACAGGGTCCCACTGAGCCTATCACAAGCAGTACACTCCCAGAAAAAAGGGTAAATATGTGTACCTTTGCTTGTCACTGAGGCTGTACCCTCAAGGGTCTGCCAATTGTACCCTATAGCTGTAGGTAATTTGTACCTTTTAAGGTAGAGAAATGGGCTCTGAGGAACATTTCTGTACCATTGATGGTACATTAATACTGTTTGTACCTTTGGGATGTTCCAGAGTCCATTTCTGTACCGTAAATGTACAATTATAAGGGTACTGCCCGAGGGATAAGCTATAAGGTACAACTTCTCACCCTTTTTTCTGAGAGGGACACTCTGGCAGGGATGCCAGTCCCAGCTAACCCGTTTAAATGAATTTTGTGTTTAAATGAAGCCCATGAGGACAAACTCATCCCTGTCTTCCCCCAGTACAGGGCGTGGCTGAAGGAGAAGTACAAGGAGAGCCCGTTTAACGACGAGGAGGAGGTCCAGATCCTGCTGTCCCAGAAACCCAAGGCCAACGGAACCGATGTGGCCCAGCCGGGGCTGGGCACCACCTGACGGTGGCGGGGGGGGGCACGCCTGGCAGCGAGTCGGCCCACCTGACGTTCACTGTGTTTGGGGCGGCCGCTCTGTTTACCCGCTTTTCTCTCTGTGTCTGATGGTGCCTGTCAATCTTGGGGTGGAGTCTGAAGGTTTGCACGAGGGAGGTGGACATTTCTATGTGCAATAGAGTCAGTGTTGTGTTCCTTTATTCAGAAACTCTCCAAGTCTATGTAAATATGCAAAGTGTGTGTAAGTTCTGTTTTTTTTTTAACAATCTAAATGAATAAACATCTTTGTATTGTTATATATGTAAAATTTTGGTAATTTCTCTTTAGGAATTACATTTTGTAAAGCAAAAAAAGTTCTTTTTTCAAAATTTTCAAAAGGACAGTTAAGTTTAAAATAAAATAAAGTTTAAACTGTCTATTTAAAACTTTTTAGAATGTTCTAGAGCGTTTTTTTGTTTGAAAGCAGGAAGAGACTAAACATTTCTTAAGGTAAAATAAAATACATGTGTATATTAATGGCAGAATGATGGTTTCTTTGGTGCAAATTTTCAGTTGATTCTAGGGTATGTTATAGAGACATAAAACAAAACTTTGAACTAAAATAAGAAACATATCTACTGAGTCGTTTTTTCCAGTAGATATGGATTATAGTGAACCTGGAAATAAAAAACATGATTTACTCCAGGTAATTACTTCATTTTGAGTCTTCATTGCACAAAACATGTCAACAGCCATAGAGCCTATTAAAGTAATAAAAAGAGACCCAAAGTACTCAAAAAGCCAGTCCGTGAAGTCTTCAATTTGTATATTATAGTGGATATAGTGACTTTTTTTCTTTCTTTTTCTGTATTTGAATGAGAATTGGGCATTTTTGTAAGAACACGTCTTCACCCGTGTTTTAAATCCGTTGTCATGACGTAACGCGTCCTGACATTCTGTCTTGTCTGAAGTCCCAAAGCCGCCGTAAGAATCACAACTTGATCGACAACTTTTTTTGTGTGATCCTTTAATTCGATCATTCTGCTCTTATAGACATGAAGCAGGTAAAGTATACAAGTTTGCCAATGTTCTGCTGTTGGTTCCAACAAAAACGACTGCGTGTCCTTGAGACATTGTAGTCCACAGCCATTATTTAGTACGTTAATGATTTTTGCGCATCAGGCGTCCGTGCGTAATTATTTGCTGCACGATTCTTTTATAGTTGTTAAATATGCCACCTTGGTACAGCCTTTTATTCGAAAACTGTTGAGTTCCTTGTTTATGAAAATACCTTTCCAATATGCCTGATTAAACGATGCTATTCAAGATGATATATATATAATATCTCAAAACTTCTTAGTATGTAGGCCTGTGCATTGCGTAAATCTTCGTTTTTCTAGTCTCTAATAATCACGATATGTTTATCAAATACAAATGACAACAGCGACGTGAACGTAAATCATATAGTTTACACTATTTCTTATGGACGTCTGGCATTGAGCATTTTGTAATCATAAGGTACCGAGTTAGGGTACGATGATGACCTGCACCCAGAAGGTGGCAATCATCGCTAGATGGCTACAGTATGGGAGCGAAATCAGCACCGTACTGTATAGTTACTCATGCGACCCGGTACGTACCAACGTACCACCCTCACTTATTACAATGAATGGGTTAACTTGCTGCCGCCAGATAGAAGCCACATAAAGCGTTTCATATTTATTTCCAAAATATACTAGGCTCTGATACACCAAACTGGGATGAGCGATTCTGCTATAATCCATAAACTATATTGGCTCAATATATTAACAATCGACGTGATAAAACGCAAAAAGGATGCACGGAGATGAGTATTATTTCAGCTAAGTCGAGTTTGTTTTTTCCTTTTTTCTTCTGTAGGGAAAGAATTGTTCCACTGTCCGCGGATTTTATGTGCCGATGGTGAGGGATTTCCCTGCTGTTTACTGTAGGTTCAGTGCAGATCAACTTCTGAGTAGCGGCTTCCACTTAAACTCCTCCCAATTGTTATTTAAGAATCAAGTTCCTCCTTCTTAGCACTTGTCAGGTCGATCTGAGTGTTAATAGGGTCGTAATTTCTCTAAGGTAAGATACGCCTGGTCTTGATCTTCACTAATAAACAGATGTGAGTGTTATTTTCTATGGAATACAAAATGAGGTAGCTGTATCAAATAATTAACTGATTATTTTCTTTTTAATTGTATATTTAAAATTCGTAAGTTTTGCAGATTGGAACATTTTAATTAAATCAGAGAATCTATACATGTAGTTTTCATCGGCGTATTATAATTGTTATTTTCTGTATTGGGATCGATTTCTATCATTTTTTGCATTTTAAATGATAACGTCTGTTTCCAACGTAACTAAGCAGTGGCTGTTTATAAGACTAATACCGGACGATGCATAAGATTGTAAAAAGCATTTACTCGATTGTTTATTGCACAAAAAGTAAGAAACTTTGAAGCACTGCTTGCCTTGTCCGGCTTGTGTATTTTTTGCGTAGACTTACCGATCTAACAGGTGCTCGTATGAAAATGACTCGTTCATCACCCGCCAATGTGTCTATTCTGTTGCATGCATTTTGACAGAAATGAACTTAGAGAGTGACTGCAACATGTCAGTCAGTTGTGGCAATGGAAAACTTAGGCAGTGGCTGATCGATCAGATTGACAGCGGAAAATACCCCGGATTGGTGTGGGAGAGTGACGACAAAACCATTTTCAGAATACCCTGGAAGCACGCTGGCAAACAGGACTATAACCGGGACGAGGATGCGGCGCTTTTCAAGGTAAATTACCGTGGAAACGGCTCCCTTCGGAAATTCCATTGCTCTTCTCTAAACGTTTATGTATAGTGTAGTATATTATAGTATAATATCTAGTAACACACACACACACACACACACACAGATTTAGACTAAATAATGTAGCATTGTCGTTTAACACGTTATATAACACTATGTGACCTGTTCAGTGAGGTTGGATGACGAGTAGTCAGATATATCCAGGGACCAGTTTAAGATTTATATCAGGCAGCATCAATAGATGACCTGAAATGCCCTGTCGGTATCTTCAGTGTATCGGCAATATGAATAACGGTGTATTCTGCATTAGCGTTGCGGAGCAGGCTGACAAGTCGGCGGATTCTAGCAATGAGAATTAGAACCGAGACCTCACTTGTATTCTCGTTTGCAGGCTTGGGCGCTGTTTAAGGGCAAATTCAGGGAAGGGCTCGATAAACCGGACCCCCCGACGTGGAAAACTAGACTCCGGTGTGCGCTGAACAAAAGCAATGACTTCGACGAACTGGTAGAGAGGAGTCAGCTGGATATATCTGACCCATACAAAGTTTACAGAATCATCCCAGAAGGAGCCAAAAGGGGTGCGCTCATTATTATTATTGTTGTTCTTGTTAAGTGACAAATGTTTAGTTTAAGTGCATTATGGGGGATTTGAGAGGTTGTGTGTGTGTGTGTGGGGGGGGGGGGGGCTTTGTTTGGGTTTAATAGAGTTCATTTTTATAGCAATGCCTTACTCTAAGCAATGCATTAAAAGTTTCAAGATAACATCTACCCCATATAGACCCACTAATACGGCAAGCAAGACGGCGCATGTAGCATGCATGGGTGGTTGAGCCTTATGCCCAGCGCCGTCGCAAATGTCCTTTATATCGACGCCGAACATAAATAGTAGCTCGTTTTGACCTTGCTGAAGAAGCAGGAAATGCAGAGGAAGCCAAGGCATGGGTTGTGCGCCGAAAGGCGACGCTTGGAGGTTCTCGCTTGCTCAGGAGCGAATTAAAACGCTGCCCTCAGTTCCTGCACGACAGAGACGCGTTATAAACGCGCGCCCACAGAGCTGCATCGTAGCATTGTTTATTTATCGCAACGTATTGGTCATTTTTTTTTTTTCACTGGTGGGAGATGCGGGTCGCCTCCGAGTCTGACAGCTTGTGTGTTGACTTCAGGGGCCAAGCAGTTGAGCACAGAGGAGACCACCAGCCACATGGAACAGTTGGGCTACCCCATGCCGGTCCCCTATGCCATGCAGACTCAGGTGACTGCTAACGTCACCGTCACGAAAAGCAGCATGTCCGGGAGGGGCGGGGGGCTTGTTCGGCGGGTGTCACGGCAAATCGCTGTGGCCGGGGTGGGTGGGGGTGGTCTTTCGGAGTTTTCAGAAGCCGCAAGGCGGTGAGAGCGCTGACAAAAGAGCTTGGTGTCCTACCCTCAATCGACCTTACCCATTCGTTGTAGCAGTAGAATGCTCTGGTATGAATAATAATCTATCAGTGCCTACCAGGGGAGTAGTTAGAGATGAACGGATGGGGGGAAGAGTCTTTACTGGGGGGGGGGGCTGATGGCAAACTATTGATATATGATTTAAGCCAATAAATAAATACACATTTATTTGGATGGCTAAATTACATTAAAGCCCCCCCCCCCAAAAAAAAAAAAAGAGTAGGCCTTACGACGCCCCGGTATATACCATCTGTATCCCTCCACTGTGTATATATAGGGTTCATAGAGGATGTTCTTCCTTCAACGTGAGACATTTTCCTGATTTTTTTTCCGATTCTCCTCCATCCAGGTGCCAAATTATATGGTTGGGCCCGAGAGACGGGATTGGAGGAGCTATGTCCCAGAGCAGCATCACCACAGCGATTTGACCTATGGCCACTACCCACCGCGCACCCTCCCCTGGCAGGCCCCGCCCTGTGACAATGGTAGGTGTCCCTATAGGTGCTGGGGGGTGGGGTGGACATGACAACTAAGGCCGAATTCCCATGTGCTGTCTCAGAGGGACAGCTGTGGCCCTACTTCTTCAAATAGGCCCACGGCTGTTCCCTCCTGGACGATGAAAGGGCACCATTGATGCCCAGCCGCGTCCGCCATGGCCGGCGCGTGAGAGGTTCAAAGCCCAATTGACACCACTGTCCGTGATTAAGGAACAAGTGGAGAGAGAAGGCAGTTGATGATAGATATCAGTGACTCATGTGTTCCTGGGACAAGCAGGTCTTGAATCATTGATGAAAACGTTCTTTGTGGTTGGAGGGGATTTTTTTTTTAAACAGACCTTTATTTGATGTTCTAAAGAAATATTATTTTTGCAGACAGCGCATTTAGTTAAGGTTGTTGACTTCCTCCGCTGACTTTCTCCCCCACGCCTATTCACAGGCTACCAGATCACTGGATCCTTTTACTCCTGCTCCCCAGCGGATTCCCAATCTCCTGCCTTTCCTCTGGATCCTAGTCGATCTGCAGAGACCCTGGCATTCTCTGGTAAAGAGATATACTGACCACACACACACACACAAAAACACAACCAAGACATTCAAACACTCTCTAAACCTGCAGTGCCTGCTGTATAATAATGTCCGATTTCCCTTGCTTTGTTCTTTGTTCTGTTGGAAAAGGTGCTGTAAACATTTTGATAAAATGTTGATATTCATATAATGTTTTTGTACTTATCTGAACATATTGCTAGACTTTAGTTAACTCAATACAGGAGAGACCAAACATAGGTCTTAATACAGTATTATGTTTTTTTGCATATTTTTGTCTTTGTGTTTTTTTAACTATGGTGGTTGTTGACTCTGAATGAGAAAAGTTATGCAATGCTGAATGGGTCCCCGCAAGGAGAACGCCTGTAAATTGTGCTTAGTCTGAGACCTGTGCTGCTCTATACCGTGCCACATCTGATTTGCTTTGCATAAATTGTATTGTTTTGCTTTTTTCTGTGCAAACTTTCAGTAAATATGAATGTGTTTAGGGCATTGAATCATATCTGTGTATAGTGCTTGAAAGGTTTGTGTTTTGTTGACTGTAACTGCTCCTCTTTGGAATATGTTTTGTGTAATTGTTAATTTGAATGAAAATAAATACCATAATGTGTTTTCCATTTTAAATAATATTAAAATGCCCTATTCAGTAACAATATGTGTGTTTGCGTGTACTTTTTTCCCCCTATAATTTATTTTAAAATACCCTTGAAGTAACCTGGCACTGTGAGTGTTGTATATTGAGTTTAGTAAATAATTCTCACCGCGCTCTGTCCTGTTGTCATTGTTCTGGCATGCTGATGAAGAAATATTAGAAGAAAAGGTAGAAATGGTTGAATTTTAAGGCTGAGCAAATGCAGAAAACACTCAGGAATATACGAATGAGAAGTGTGGAGATGCTTTAGCATGTGAGACTGTGTTCATCCTGAGCCTGTTCTCTCCGCGTCATTCGCCAGGATAGCTGGCCGATGACCCCAGGAAGGAGTACCACCGTTGCCTCATCTTGCTCCATCTTTGTGCACTGCCCCCTGCAGACCGCCGGCTGCACATCTGCCTGTACTACCGAGAGACCCTGGTGAAGGAGGTGACCACCGTCAGCCCCCAGGGCTGCAGAATCTCCTCCGGCCCCGAGGACAGGCAGGGCGGCGATGTCGAACAGGTGCTCTTCCCCTTTCCGCATCCCCAGTCGCGGTGCCGGGCCATGGAGCGGCTGTCCGTCACGCTGGAGCGCGGCGTGCTGCTGTGGCTGACTCCTGACGGCCTATACGCCAAGCGCCTTTGCCAGAGCGGCATCTACTGGGAGGGACCTTCGGCCCCCTTCGCTGACCGGCCCAACGAGCTAGAGAAGGAGCAGACCTGCAAGCTCTTTGACACACAGAGATTCCTGGCAGGTATGTGACCATGTCCTTTTTACACTGCCTTTAAAAACCATCATGAATCACACACGGTAACCTTTAAAGCTTCAAAATGTCAGAAGCCTGGCGGACCACCGCATTATTACCCAAATCGGATTGGTGGGGGGTGCATCGGCGGCACTGATATATTCGGGTAATCCTCTGAAAACCCAGAAAGGCTCCAGACTTTCGGCAAAACCACTCTGTAGTTCACTACACTGGAAAAAAGAGTAACCCCCCCCCCCCCCAAAACCAGTGGCTTTTCAGTGAAGCAGCGAGAAACAGCCCCCGCCCACCATATCTCGGAGTACAATATCTCATGCTCAGTTCTCACGAAATAATAGCTAAGTCATTGATTATCGCCATGCAAATATCTCATTCCCACAGAGCCCAAGGACTGTCCGTACTATTGTCAGTGCATTACAAATGTCCTTCAATAGTCTTATTAGGTTCTTGCTCTGTTAGAAGTTGTGTAGCTCCTACTCCAATCCTGCTTACACTCGTACCTGGGCGTTCACTGGAAGTTCAGCCAAGCTGCACTAATGCCAAGTTGACTCCTTGACAGCATGTATGTTTGCTGTTCGTAACGTATTATTTGCCTCACTTGTACATCGCTTTGGACAAAAGCACTTGGTAAATATGTATAACGTAAATGTAACGAAGTGCGATTTCGTCGACCGCTAAAGGCCTCTCTTAGTGCCGGCTACATCTGCTCGGGTTCCACGCCTTCCTATCCACACGTGTGGCATTGTGAAACCTTAAAGGACCATCTTATTGATCCACGCATCCTTATCGCCAGAGCTCCAGGGTTACGTCCATCACAGCCGGCCCACACCCAGGTTCCGCGTCCTGCTGAGTTTCGGGGACGAATACCCAGACCCCCAGAAGCAGATGAAGATGATCACAGCTCAGGTAAAGTTCTTCGTCCCTCAGCTCCACTTTCACACCCCTCCACCACATGCTGCAGGACCCTGAGCTACTGACTATATGTCCTCACGAGATTAACAGACAGCAAAAAAAAAAAAAAAAAAAAAAAAAACCCCTGATTGCACAGTTACAGACAATCACATTGTGAAGGACTTACAGTATGTTTATTTATAGCTGCTGGTTTCAGGTCAGCGGCGTTAATTTTGTTATTACCGGAACACTGTTTTCTCTAGTTACTTTAAATCCGCCCCCTATAGCTGCACGTGATCTGTCGACGTCGCACGCAAACACGGTCTAGTGATGGTCTGTGGTGACTCGCCACAGCGTCTAACGAAGCAGCAGCGCTTCACAATGGTGCCGGTTGTTTTCACCGATGCAGCGTGCACTTTCCAGCCTCAGACAACAGTGCCGCCAGTGTGCGAATTTTATTTATTTTCACACTGGCGGTGATGCACTTTAAGGATGCTCTGGAACGATCGCGCTGCCCGTGCGCTTCGCAGTTACGTGGAAAAGGGTCCTGTAGAAAGGAAGACATTGTCACCTCTACTTTCAGTTCTGCATTTTTTAGGTTGTGGAACAGGTTGTGAATTTTATTTTACGTTTTTTTTTTGTTCAAATAATAGTTAGTCCAGTACTCCACCCTGACGCCGACTTCCCGACCTGGGGGGTAGCAGCGGCTACTGCGAGTGATTATTAACAGGGTCGTGAATGGATTTAGTCTCTAGCCTGGTGATGCTTGTGATTAGCCCCTCCACACCTCCCCCCCATTGCAGATCTTGCACTTCGACAGGGATTCAGTTCAGTCAGCTATAGATCATAATGATTAAACGTCTTGTGAATATCTCTAGTCCAGCCCAAGTCTGGCGTTTAGGGCTGAGCTCAACCTCCGTCGCCCCTCTCCTCAGGTGGAGCCTGTGTTTGCCAAACAGCTGGTCAGCTTCACACGGCACCCCGGCGCCCATTACGCCCCCGGGTATGAACTTCTGCAGCATGGCGCAGCCACCTCGGAGGACCATGAAAGAGTCGCACGCCGCTCCGGCATACAGGAGCGAGACCCTTGGCCTAGGACCCATGACAGCCACCCCAACGGACCTACCTGGCAGATAGACGGCAGAGGCAGCCCAGGAGAAGATGTACGATGAGGCTCTAGTCCAGGAGTGGCCGAGCCGCATGCGACTCTTTGCCTGGTTTCATGCGGCTCTTACGTTCATATCGAAGTTTGTGTTTGTGTTTTTTTAATGTGTGTGTTCGCTTCGCTTGAGTTTAATACGGTATTTTCCTCAAATGCGCATGTGCGTGAGATGAAAATACCGCAAAGTTTCCCAGTAGGGGCAAGATCATTTGAGTAAACAATTTGTGTCAAGTTCGCTCTCAAAATGGCAGGGAAAAAATGCACAGCAAAACGAAAATATGAGGATGAACACAGGACGTTTTTAACAGAGTGGGAGAGTTTATATTCTTTTTGTTGAACGTAATGGAAAGCCATTCTGCTTTATATGTCAGGCGTCATTAGCGCATTTCAAAGCTTCAAATCTTCAGCGCCACTTCAGCTCACTCCATGCTAACATCGACCAGGAATTTCCAATGTCAAACGGGCTGCGCTTAAGATACTGTCAATGTTTGGGTCAACATACGTCTACGAGTCTGTGTTTTCTACCCTGAAACACGTGAAATCAAAGCATCGATCTGTTCTGACTGACACCCATGTGAATGAATTGCTTCGAGTGGCAGCAACGGAATACAAGCCAGATTTGAAGAGGATTGTTCAAGGCAAGGAATGCCAGAAGTCCCACTAAGCAACATGTATAGTAAAAGAAAAACGCTATTGTAAATTATTCATTCATTCCCTGGACAGCAGAGATACCTTTCTCACAAACGCAGTAACAGCCCACTGAGCCACGTGGCAGCCCTTGTAAATTATTATATTATAATAATTATATAATATAATTATTATATTATTATATTTTTGTTTGTGGACTTGGTTGAACTGAGAGTTTGTGTGCGAGACTGCACACAATGTTCATTATTGAAAATGACTGGCCTGTGGTTGTAGTACTGTAGGAGTCAATTTCTGTCATTATCATGTTGGTGTGTGACATTTACAATAAATCTGGCTGAGCAGAGGTGTGTGTGTGTGTGTGTGTGTGTGAGAGAGAGGAAGGGATGGGTGATGTTCATATGTGCCCATGTGTATGATGTGGCTCTTTGCGGTAACACGGTAAAAAAATGTGGCTCTTGGTCTCTGACTGGTTGGCTACCCCTGCTCTAGTCTACCATACTTCTCGTCGCTCACGTAGACGCCGGGGAGTCAGACGCTCAAGCCAGTCGAACTAAGAAAACTAGGTCTCTTCTCCTGCCGTTTATCCTCCTGAGTGACCATCTCAGGAACAAGCTTGTATGTTTGTTCCACGTGATGGATTTTTCTTTGGGGGTCTTGGAGCTGCCGGAGGCCTTCGAGAGACTCTGAGAGTCATGCTGGTTCCGGAAAGTGCGTCTTAATTATCTCTTGATTTATACCTGGGATGCATCTCGGCGCCCCGTACTCACTGGGCCAGGTCTTCAGCAGGGCAGAGAAAACCACGAGTCTCTGCTTCCCCCCGAAGAGCACGGCCTCAAATGTTTTCAAATGGAGTCATTACAGTTTTTCGTGAAATGTACTTAACATGAGAGCATTTCTCAAAACAGTTCATGCATACAGCACAACACCATGGTTTAGCTGCAAAAGTCTGTAACTCACCCAAAACAATTAACACATGTCTCAAAAGCAAATAATTCCACCAATAAATTTGTCAGTGGCAATGCTTAGATATATTGTTAAAATGTCAGTGTAAGCTCCAGGAAGCTGAATGATAGTTGGTTCCCACTTTCTCATTGTCGCTGACATCATTTTTCCTTAGCAAATTGATACTTATTCATGTCAAAGACACCAGTTTCAACACTGCGAGGCTCTACATTACAGTATGCAAAGTTCACTGGCAAGAGAAAGCACTTGCATGCAAATGTAACTTCTTCAGATCTCGAGACACCATTCTATAGCAAACAAAAAAGTCACACAGCACTGCATAACACAAAAACAGCAACATGGCAATAGAAGAACAACAAAGGGGCAACAAAATCATGTAATGTGGGAACCAAAAACACATCAATGTCACTGCAATTTATGGAATATATTTTAAAACCAGCTTGGTTTTAAAAAAGCTTGGTTGACTGTTTTGTATGTGGTGACTGACACAATGATCACATACATATAGTTTTGGGTGCAATTCTATTAAAGTGGGAAACTACATTTTGACCAACAAGACTAAAGCAACTGACAGCTGTGTCAAATGATGACAACTGTACAAAACCATTAGCATATATATATTAAAACATTTGGAAATTTGTGTGAATCAATCAGAAATGATGTCCTGCTCTGCAGAAGTGACATTATGGTGTGGGGATTACACTTGTTGCTTTGCAAATATTGATTGTCATTTGAGAAATGCTCCAAAGCAATTGAGAAAAACTGTAATACCAGGTTTGGATCTGGGTTCGAAGACATAGTCCGTGTTTCAAGGATGTAGTACCAAAGTGAGGGCATTGTTAACGTTTGTTAAAATTTTTATTAAAGAACTTTACCAAAAAAGAATGACAACATTCCACATTTATTAACTGAAGTCTGCACTTGAACTGAGCTACCAGCGTAAACTTGACTATGTGAAGTCACTGTGATCACTTCATGCATATAATGCGATTTAAACTGCAAATTTCATTGCTGGGTCTCTAGCGTTAATGTGGCTTCATGTGTTGCGGAGAAAGGATGAAGGATGCAGACATGGAGGCAGAGGATTCAATGCCTGGCTGGAGTCAGGCAAGTTACTGCTCTCTTTCCCGACACGCTGATCCTCGTGAAAACCTGTTCACACTAAGAGTGCAGCGCTCTTACTCAGACTGAGTTTGCTGAGGCGGCTTCAGGTGTGGAATTATTCATTTGCTTATCACACCTCTTACATATTGACCCTGACACAGCGCCAGAACGAGTAAGACGGTAACCAAAACAGCAGCGCAGAAAATCCTAGCTTTTGCAGCACAACTAAGCTTGATAGTAGCAGCACTGAGACTGATATTGCCAGCAAACTGCAGTGAAATGAAGTTACAAAGAAGTTGGGAACCTGGAATCTTCAAAAAAGGTGATAAATATCATTGAAATCATAACACGGAAACTGCTAGAACTCTGTGGTAGGGGGATTACGAGGCCGTCATCTTACACACAAAATCTCGACAGTTAGTGGAGGTAAACGTTCCACTGTTATTTCTTTAGCGCTTGTGTAAGTGTGGTTAAGGTGAAGGCAGGAGACACCACAGTGGTAAGAGTGATGTAGAGGAACTGCCCTGCGAAAACAGGGGGGGACCTCAAGTGACATGAAACAGGAAGTCATTTACAGGTGCACAGGAAGACTCCCCCCAAGGAAAAACACACACACTGATGTATATTATAGAAGTACTGTAGTAATTCCGAATACTGCAGTGCTTTTTCGGCACTTGAGAAAACTGGAGCGGAACGAATATCTTTCGCAAAAGGCCTTTTTGTATATATACAAGATAAAAATACTAAAAGTGTAACTTGTCCTGTCATCAATCTCTGTTCAGTCATTTGTGTTGAAACACTGAAAGCTGTGACCTTGGGTATGTCTGTCTGTGTTGGTTTCATGTATGTAATTATTTAAGAGCAATATATTAATCTGTCAGCGTTTCAGAGGAACGGACCTCCACAATCATGAAAGTCCTACATTATGTATTAATAATATAATACTATAAAGCACAACGATAAAACAGTTGTGCACGTCATTAACACTGTTAGGATACAGGGGAATGACCAAGAAATCATTTGCATACACATATAAGATGACATTCAGGTTAGCATACTGGAAACATTGTAGTCATCTATGAATAAATTATGTGAGGCTAAAAGGGAAAATGGAAAGATAATCCCCTTTAAATTTAAAGCTGAGACTTTGTGAGAAATCTGCATATATTAAGAATTTTAAGAAAAAAAGGAGTTTTAGTCGAAATTTTACTGTGGTCGCTGAGCGCGTTTGTCTGTGGTTGTTCAGAGATATTTTGGAGACTGGCTATAATTCATTTGCGGTTTGTGTTTTTGTGTGTAAACACAGGAAATAAGGTTCAGTCAAGATGGTGCTGTTTAAAAGAAAAATAGACGTAGCGTAAAGACCAAGTTTCCAGGTCGTCATCACGGATGAAGGCAATGTACCATGTTTTCCATGAAGAACAAAACACAGGTTTTCTTTATCCTTTTCATGGTTTTCAGAGTTTAACAAATAGAGGTCTCATTCATCATAATGCGTATTTTAACAATTCAGAGAGGAGCAGTTCTGATATTTACATATTCTAAACGAAGAATGTGACAAGGACAAGGAGTTCATTGTGTTTTGTTGTTTTAAAAGTCAGTGGTTCAAACTAAATACACATATACGGTACAGACGCTCCTCTACTGAAGAATTAGTTACGTTCTGAACGGTCGTTCGTAACTTCAAATCATTTTAAGGGTATCCGCAAGTACAAAGAACTAGAATGCTGGGTGTAGCGGCCAGAAGGTATACTAGACAGAACTGGCGTGCAGGAAAAAAAATTGATGAACACAATTTGGACTTACGGTCCTCTTCGTTCGTATGTCTCAAAGTTAGTAAGTAGAGGAGTGTCTGTACTGCAAAACTAAATAAACAATATGCTCAACAAACAATATGCCCACCACATATTGATAGTTACAGTATGCATGTTTGAGTGTGAATGTATTTCGCTTAGTACATAAGGACAAGGTCTAAGTTGCTGAAAGACGTGAGTGTTTGAGGGTAATACTGTAGTCATAAAACATTCAGCCACTGAGAGTTGTAGGTGTATGATTAAACTGGTATAGGGTATATAGGGTATACAGCAGGTCGTTTTTTTTATACCCAAGAGAATTTGTAAGTCATGTCAGAGAAAGGAACTGGACACAGCTTTGTGGACAGGGAGGTCCACCTCCAATAAGGGCATCGTAAACTGGGAGATGTGTGGGGATGAGATGGAGGGGGTGGGCTCTTTCACCACCAGTTTTTCAAGGCTTTGTGGTCTTTATCAACACACTGGGTCTTCACAACACAAAACTGGGAACCACCTTCCCAAAAATAACTTAAAACAAACCTAATAATCAAAATTTACCAGGAACCACTGGGCGAAACAGCGTTTTGTTCTACAGAGTAATTTAGTAAGTATTAGTTCTTATTTGGGTATGTATCTGTGTGCCACTTCTTTCAAAAAAGTCCAAAACCCAACAGAGAGACACCAGAAAAACCCCTGCGTAGCTTTTGTTATTGCAGAAAAAAGAAATACTTATATCTGAATACCATTTTCTCAATGAAATTTGTGGGCGAAGGTGCTGCTAATTTTAGAATAAAAACAGTCTGCTTTATGAAAGAGAAAAACAAGAGACAAGAGCCCCGTTTCCTTTCATTTATGACTGTTTAGGAAACAGATTTTTCTTGTTGCCCTCATCCTGTGCGCTGTGGTTGAGATTCACGCGAAGAGCCAAAACGTGCACAGACAGGGTCCTCAGGATGTAGTTCAGGACAAACTATGAGTTATATTTTAATTGGCTTTTGAACGATTTAATTCAGACCTTACGTGAAATGGTTACAGAGGCTGTGCAGTGGCAATAGCTTCATAATAAAGGTACTTATATCCTTGGAAGCCAAATCGAAGTCATTTATGGAGACCATGACGAAACATAGAATTGAAATTGCACTTTATCTTGACACAACCCCATGATAAGCTTCACTTTTTTGCTTTTTACTCAGCAAAAATTGGCCTCAAAGCGTTAGGGTATCTAATATATTTATTACCGAATTAATGCACAGGTCCTTGTACTTGAGGATACCTTGAAAAATCATTTATATGACAGTTTAAGGCAACATTTCTTAAGTCAATGGGAGTGGAGGCATGAAGCACTGAGACGTTACTATGTGATGCCAGGCTGCATACCCAGGCAGCCTAAGTCTCTGTCACCCGTCACCATTCTCCACATTTCTTGGGTCAGGCTGCCACTGCTACTGTACCATAGGTAGGTCACTTTTTGTGGAGCATCTTCTATCTCAGTCCAAACGTAACCCAAAGCAGATCGCCGCTCCCTCCTTTCTTGGCTCCCCTTGGATGTGGCGTCACCGTGGTGACCGGGAGTCGGCCTCCTGCCCATCTCCATGATGTCACCTTGACATACCGGCAGGGCATGAAGCCTCACAGCATTTGTTGGCCATCCTGGCTTGGTGTGTGGAACCAAAACACAGAATGGTGATGCGCAACTTGAAACACTCTTCCCTAAGATGAACGGTAAAGTTAAAAATGACCTAGAAAAGGATAAAATTGTGTACTTCTCTCGGTGAGCTGAAAATTATAGTGTGCATAAATAGTGATTTTTCAGTTTCGATGTATGCCAACACCCAAAAACCATCGTTTAGTAATCATATTGGAAAGGAAAGTACACTGTATGCAGCTGACTATGAAGACAGTCGTTGAAATAACGGTCCCGGGCATTCAACACATCGTGAGTGTCCTAGAAACAGTCTTCTCCAAGCACAGATTCCTGACATCCATCTTGTTGAGGTGTGGCCTCTGGTAAATGCTAGGGGGAGACACCTCGAGTCATTTCCAAAAAGACCCTATACTCATAACCAAACACAGCAACTTGCTCCTCATGCATGCTAACCATCGGCGAGAGGGTGGAGTGTGCACCGGCTTTGATACCGAAAGGGTCTGTGGCCCTTTCAGTCCATTCGCTGCTCATAGCATACAGTGCAGCTGACAGTTTTCAGACTCGTGCATGCTATCTGAGCAGCGGGCCTGATTATAACGAGGCTTAGCTAGTGTGAGATTTATGCATCGCATCCTGCGTTTATTTATTTGTCAGATGTCCTTCGTACAAAGTAAGATCTATCTGAGGCAGCTGTCAAAGAGACAGCTTAGAGTGCCGACCAGAGGCGAGTGCAATTTGTTGATGAGAGAAGAAGCTACAAGACCACTGGCTAAAACTTGATGGCATATATGTTATGATGTCATTATATTATGATGTCATTAAGTAGGCGACAATATCTGGGGTGTTTCTCAATAGGCACACTCGACAGTACTTGTGATCCCACGTACCTGTTTTACATCATCTTCCATTGCCAGGGACCAGTTCCAATACTCAAGAACAGAAGCATATAGGATGGTTAAAATCCCTAGATGCTGTTCTTGCCCTGCCATGAATATCAAGGATGACTCGGTTGCATCCTCACCAAATGAGACCAATCCCATGATTCATTGCACTCCAAGCTCATTCTGGGGAGGCAAGTGAGCAAGACCGGTCTTGCAGAGACCACAAGTACCATCTTGGTGTTCTTGGTATTGAGAAACACCACTGCTTTCTTGGCAATACGGCACCACCAGAAGAAGGTCCCAACACCTACATTCCGCTCAGCCACATGCTGCAGCGACATGCTCAAAATTTCAGGGGCGGGGGGGGGGGGCAACTGATAATATTTCAATCATCCATTATCTGGGCTCTAGGGCTTCCAGTCTTGACTCGTGTATATATACTGAAACATCCGGAAAAAAAAAAGTGCTTGTGTAACTAATCGACTGATGAGCGATTCCTGCAGGAAAAGTCATTGATCCATTCATTGTTTTTTTTTTTTCCTTTCGGCTTGTAATATGATGTTTAGCTAAGAAACCGGTTTCCACAGTGTCCGCCTTTTGGGTAACGGTTAAGAGGAGGACTAAACACAAGCAGTATGGACAGGAACCACCACATTGTCCTACAACAGTGACTGCTACTCCATTTCTGCTATAATTCGTGCCCCACAAAGGACACGACGAAGAGTGCGCACCAGCTAACCTGCAGAATGAAAAAGTGATGCTACTTAATGGCCTGTTGAGGGTAGAAGAGAAAGAAGAAGGAGACTAGCTTGGATGGCGCTGTCCACTGGCAACTGGTAAGTGTTGCAACTCGCAGGTGTCTCCGACACGACCCCCATGCGCAGTGCATTTCCACTTCTCCTATTCTCGATTCTTTCCCTGCCTGTAAACCGGTACTCACCAACAAAGCGGAAAATGTCCGTGCTATAATAGGCAAATGGAACAAAAAGTAGATAGTGATAAATCTCTGCCTAATCGCAGCCATTATGCTGGACAGGGCCTTCACCGAGTATGATTATTCGGAGGTTCTAGAACATTGGATCGTACGCCCAGGGCCACGAATGGGAACGCGACAAGCCGACACTGCTACACAGCCCAGGGGATGCTGACTTGGCTGGTATTTTCAGGCTCCGCTGCAGTCTCACAGCAGTGTCCTCGGAGACATGTCAAGCACTGACTCATCTGTGTCGCCGAACCCATCAAGAAAACCCAGGCACTTTAGTCATCTCACAACCCTGCCTGGAAGAAGCACATGCTTACAAGAAGAGGACCTGACTGTCTAACTGTCCAGAAAATAGAGCATTGAGATCAAACATTGAAATCAAAACTCATGAAATGCACAAAATTGTGATATATTTAAAACAAGTTACTCCTGCTAAATGATTTTATCATATAGTCAGCACTACAAATTCACATTAATCAATATTATTTCAGCTCCATGTTTCGCTAGAACCCCAGGAAATTGGCAACTTGAAAATGACTTGATGGCATCTTAATAAATGATAGTAATAATTTACTATTATAATTCTGATAATATAATTAAAAGTTATTTAATAATCATTTATTAATAATATTAAAAGGTACTCCTTCCAGGCAGCCACATGGGAATCATTAAAAGAGACAGAAGGAATTAAATTAGATTTGATAGGGATTCACATTTTTGGAACAAGATTCACACCATTTTTTCAGTCTTAGGGACTGTAGATGTAAATGCCATTAAAATTACCTTTTTTTGCAATATTCATCTACCTCCAGTCTGGACCTGGTTTTAAAATAGCACAGTTTATGGTCAAAAGGGGCTAGTTTGACGTCAAGACCAAATTTCGTTTCCCTGTTGACACACAATTAGGTATCATGTGAGATTCCTGGGTGAGGGAGAAGGCAGTGACCCCAGACGGATTTCAGAGGCTTTCCTGGGAAAGGACAAGACAGGCCACAGAAGGCAACAGTATTCAGCAGCAACAGCCCAAAGCCACCACTGAAAATGACAGCGGCCGAACAGAAAGTTGAAAAACATCAGGACCAGCTGTCCTCCGTAAGGAGATGTGTGTCTGTGACCTGAATCGTGGCAAAACTGTGCCATTAAACAGTAACGAAGGGTATTTGTCTGTCTGCCTTTGGAAGTTTGTGCGCAGAACCAACTGCCCTTGCACCAGATGTACAAATCACGGTGGTACCAGCACTGGGCCCAGCATATATTGTGTCCCTCAGACCTTATTTCAGGCTCCCCAGAGGGTCTGTCCACATCTCGTGCACCTGACATTGCCTTGTGTCAATTAACCAAACCCAGCTCAGGTCAGTGGTTTCTCACTATTAGGAGAACTTTCTGCAAGTATTTTTAAACGCAAAGTCAGAACGAAACTTTTACCTATGGGGAAGGAGAAATGGTCCCTACAAACCGCACAGAGAACGTAGACCTGTGCATGGATCACTCCATGGAGTGATCGGTGTGGCGTCACCATGGCAACATCACCACTTACCTAAAACACTACCTAAAACTGCCCTGTAGAATGGAACCATGCAGATATTAAAACATACAAAATACACATGAAAATATCTTCACAAACACTAATCTACAAAGGGTGATAATTACTTCTTTTCTTGCAATCATATATAAGGAAGATTTTGGATTAGGTACGATCATTGTTTCTGGAAATATTGCCTTCAAAGTCTGCAAATTTTCTTAACAGACTTTTATAACTGTATAGAAACATCAACCGTGTGTTCCTGCTTCAAACATAGGAAATCTTTGACATTGCAATTTATTACAAACCCTTTGCCAAAACATGTTTTATTATGTCATGATTGCATGTAAATATACACTGTGTATTTTACATTAAACAGTAAAGGTTTCGCAACCTGATTACGTGATATTAAATCTCATAGCATCATCTGAAAAGATGAAAATTCCACTTTTTGAACGAAAATGAAGAAATAGGTAATTTAATATATTTATTTTGTGTTTACTGTAAAATTTATAAGCACACTATAGCACCTAAGTACATTTGCCATACAAAGCACACCGCCATACAAAAATAACATCACTTTTGCTTTTAAAAATTAGAATAAGGCAAAAGTGAAGTGCCTTTTTAAAGTTATTGTCCAGAGGGCCCTATACCTCTCTTAAGTTCCTTTTCACTTAAACCACATTAGTTTCGACTCCATATTAATACTTCATTTCATTTCACTGCACAGAGAGAGAGAGAGAGCGAGCGAGCGAGAGAGAGAGAGAGAAATCCAGTTTTCACAGCTGTAAGCTGCAAACTCAGTGTATCACACTACATAGTGTATAATCCCCATTCACTGTTTCATACTAAACAGTATCCAAACCCCATTCACTGTCATACTTGTAGTGGACACTATTAACTGTATAATACTATGTAGTATACAAACCCTATTCACTGTCATACTTGTAGTGTACACTATTCACTGTATAATATTACGTAGTATACAAACCCCATTCACTGTTATACTTGTAAGGTACACTTTTCACTGTATAATACTACGTAGTGTGCAAACCCCTTTCACTGTCATACTTATAGTGTACACTATTCACTGTATATTATGTAGTGTACAAACCCCATTCACTATCTTACTTGTACTATACACTATTCACTGTATAATACTACGTAGTGTACAAACCCTTTCACTGTGAAACTTGCAGTGTACACTCATTATTCACTATCATACTACACAGTGTATACTCCCTATTGACTGTATCTTGGCCTGGATTAACCACATGCGCAGAGCAACCCCCCACAAGTCCCCCCAGTCCCATTCACGAATGTCCTTCAGTAAGTTGATACAATTTAAAATGTAATATTTTATGTAATCCCATATTGTTCTTTTAGTATGGCACTCACAGCCTGTGTTACAGTTTTCTGTGTTAGATGCATTTCTGATTGTCGTGAGCAACCAATCAGCTCCGTTTCTTTCTGACGTGACGTCATGTGTGCTGTTGTGCAGGGGCCCTTAATCGGCCCTGTGTCATACTTCACAGCATACATTCTTATGCTGTACCATGTACACTCCCCATTCAGTGCGCCATACTACAGAGTACTTTTCCCTTTCATTGTATCATACTCCATATTGTGCACTCTCTCTTTACCGTGTCATACTACATAGCGAACATTCCCTATTCACTGTGTCATACCACACAGTGTACACGATGTTTACGATGTCATACCAAAGATGAAAGGCAGGTTTTATCTGCAACTCATTGACAAACATCAGCTTTTCACACCAAGACCTCCGCCTCGTCGTGCCTTCACCTCCGGGCGGCGCTTATTGTAAATCCAGTCTTTACTGCGGCGTGGTTTGCTTTGGAAAAACTCGGCGAGCGCGTCTCGAGGGGTCTGATGTTTTTCGCCGCGCGAGTGTGGTGCCCCCACCCACGCGCCGATGCTAACCCACCGCCTCGCGCACCCACTGCGCGGGAAACCCCCTTCGGGACTGGGCGTCCACTGCTCGCGCTCGGACCCGGCGCGTTGCGTGGCAATTTACAGTAAGGAGGTTTTGCTGACAGCAGCAATGCACACCAGCAGCGACTGCCCGGCTGAGAAGGTATAAAGGCAAACCGGAGCGCTGTCATTGTACATCCAGTACTGTAGTGGCTGCACTGACATATCCGACTATCCTATAAAAAAAAGTTTATTTAAATGATGCCGCCAATTCGCTTCTCCCACATCCCTTCCAATCTAAACCCGAGCTGTTTCCTTAAAACCAGCGCTGCCGGGCGAATTGACGTTAAATGGAGCTGACAAGTTCGCAGAGTGGCAAGCGGCAGCGCTTCTTGCGAGAGTCGTACAGTAAGTTGATTCTGGTAAATCTATTTTTACATACCAGCGAGATGACACCAGGCACACCTAACAGAATCTGCTAAGTAGGTTATTCCCCACCAGAAAAGCGAGCGATTTCAGCTGCCCCACACCAACCGCCTATTCATTCAGGGCTACACAGACGCTGCACCACCGCTCGGTTTGTGATGACATGATTTTTTTTTTCTAGCTTTATTATTGTTTCATTTGGGGCGTTTAGCAGATGGGTGGTGAACTATGCATGGGCCAAGACTCTCATACCCAGAGACAGGTACGTTAAGAACCTGTAGAGATAAGTCATTTTAAGCATCGATTCAGACCCTATCGGGTGCCTCCCCTCGCAAGCCCAAAACAGTAGACTCGACTTTCCGTGAACAACTTCCTGTCGATGGCCCACGCGGCTGCTTTGCCATCCCTCGCGGCCCTGCATGTGCCAGCTCTCCTGTTTTTTACACCTTGGAGTTCAATAAAAGCCCTCCCAATAGCTATGGACAAAAGTTTTTCAGCTCCTGCCCTTTGTGGCCAGTTTCCTACCACAGTCTGTTCCCAGTGCAGGCTGACCACCAGAAAAAGTGACTATTTTGAAAAGTCACATATCTGCACGTCATTCTCCCACAGCTTCTCCTCTTGAGGGTCATGGTGGCAGCATGCCCGGCTGGTCAGAACATAAGACCATATTATTCATAGGTCAGGACATTGATAAATCAAAGACCACAGTGACTAATCAGAAAAATTCACCTTTGTGAATAACTGTTATAAGGACAGGACAGTGGTTATTGTAGTTTTTAGCCAATGCTGTTTGATAAAATTCTCCTGTATAGTGCAATATAGATCCTGGGAGATTGTCAGTTTCCAAACATGCATATTGGGCTGCTCTGACCTCAACACTCTGCACACTGCCAAATAACGCCTGGGTTCAGTTGCGGCATTGACATTGTATTCATCAGTTGCTTTATACAGTGGTTGTGAGAGTGGTCAATTAGCCATTGAAATTTTACTTTGAAGGCCAACAGTTTATTTGCAACGGCACCTTTAGCTCCATCTGCTGGGCGAACACCAGATTTTCACTCGGGCAGACTTGCAAATTAACTTAATTACCAAATACAGTTGAAACCTATAAGGGTAAACCAAGCTATAAAAAAATTTCAAGGTGCAAATCTGGATTCGGACCCCTGGGAATTACTGGTGTATTCCTTATCATTGTGTGATCGAATGTAGGCACTGCAGAGAGAAATGAAGGCAAACACCCACCAGATGGCAAGAAATTACCAGATGTAATAAAGTTGCTGAAAAAAGAAAACGTCGTGGTTACAGAACAAAACATATTGTTGTTTTGGCAAGGTAAATATACTGTCTTTATCAGTTTTTAAAGATTTTATTCAAATTCTAACAGTATACGCACAAGGTCGCAGTGCCCGCTTATTTTAGCACTGGTTAGATATTAAAAAGCTGTGCTATTTCTGCACAAGCATGCGGGCTGTTGTGTTTTCGCGATATGTGATGCGAGCGCGAGGAAACACCGAGAACTTGCAGGAACTGTGTAGATTTCACGTTTTTTTTTTTTTTTTTTTTTTTTGTAGGTCACATCCAATGTTTAATTCTCCAAATATGCACAAAATAAAGGCACTAAACAAGTTCATTGTACGTTTGGAGAGAATACATATTTAAGTCATTATATACCATTTAACATAAACAAGATGATTCATAGATGTGCGCGTTTTCCTGGTAACAGTACAGTACTTATCTTCACTGTATTGCGCTTAATTTAGTGTATATGCTAACAAAATTACTCTCAACATGTCACGTTTTACTATGATTATAAACGTACAGTAATAAAATACTCAAGGTTCTGAAGTAAGAACAAATCAGAACAATCAACATTTAAAATACATTTCAACATGCAGCATATTGACAGATTGGCAGACGTAGAATTATAGATTATTTGAGCTATTGTGCCTTTTGTATGCATTTATAGGGCGCTGTGGGTGTTTGCAGATAAGCTTTCGCTCGCACCTCCTTACTGGAAGATAGCAACGATGGCGGCGAGCGGTTTTGCCTAGCTAACACAACATCCGCGACACTTGCCAAAGTATTATTATTAGTAACAATTAACAACAATATAATAATATTGACAAGAACTGATAACGGTATCTCCATGTGTATAACACAAAATGTCATTTATAATTACAGCAGTAAAAGTCCTGAAATAAATCACCAATGTAGTCCACGGAAATTTAGAATTAATTAATGATAAAATACTTCGGAATATTACATTTCATAACATTTTGTTTGCTGTCGACTTACTCATGCTTTAAACATTTCAGTGACTGTGTAAGTCTCTCTAGGGGTGTGTCTGTATTTTATTTAAAAGCACATTTCAGAATCTACTTAGTTTAAAACCATGAATAAAACTGTTTTATTTTGCCTAAGGGAGTTATGTTAAACAAGTCCTTCAAACCGCTTTTTTATTCCTTTTTCCAGCGGCTGTAATCTAGATTCACCACTAGATGGCAGGAGAAGCGACAATGAAAGAAATGCGGAAATATCCAGCACTGATACGCGTGCGGCTAAATCTGATTACTTGTTAATAATTTAATATTTCCATTTACACCACAGTTCTTTTTTTATTTTGCCTGTGTTGATTCTCGGCAGTCCCATGTTATTCCGTATGTTTATGCCGTGTCCTTCCTGCAGCCCGGATGAAAATGCCCGTTTAGTACTTACGTTACCGTGCCAAGAGAGATCCTGAGTCAGGCTTGGACATTCTGGCCACTTCCGGGTGTGGTCACGTGGTATCAAAGATACTGGCGCTTTATTAAGAGTTCAATAAACAAACATTACTGAGCATTCATTACACGCTATTGCAAAAACTACTGGTCAAATCTGCTCATGGCGCGCAGAGAAACGTTTACTGTGGATATGACCTTTTGCATGTTGTGTTACAAAACTGGAAACCAACTTCACATGAGTACAGTGAAAATAGTTACATAAACAAATAAATAAATTGCTGTTTAGCAAGAATTTTTGCATTCAATGATACATAGAGCAACGGGTGATGTTTGAGGTATTCAGCACTCCCAAAAAAGTTACTGTAAAGGATAAAGTACAAAAAAATATCCAAATGAAAGGCAAATTTCAGTAAAATGTCATACAACTGCCAAGTCAAAGTCAAGGAAATATATTTTTTGTGCCTCATCATCATGTCTCAGGGCTGGGTCAGGACTTTGTGATGAACTTTGTCTACATCACAGTAAAATGCTCTCAGTTGCTGGGCAACAGGGGTAGAATCCTCTATGGTACCCTTCCATTCTTTGACATTGAACTTCAACTCGCTTATGACACTTGCACTCTCATCCGGCAGGTGTACACTGTTCTAGTCACTCTTTGGCTTCTTCACGCGTCTAGAAATATGTTTGAACAATTTTGAGTCACTATGTTTAAATAACTACTGTGTGCTGGCTGCATTTAAGTTTTGTGCATCAAAGTTCACCACGCTGCAAAATGTATTTTGATGGGTAAAAATTTGTTTCAAATTTTGCAAAAAAGGGTGACTTGGATCTGCAAATTGTCTAACTGGGTGAATGTTGTTATAAGTTTTTCCAAATGAGTGATTGATTTAATAAATGTGTTCTTGCAATTCACGGTTTTGTTCTAAGAATGGGATTTAGTGTTTTAGCAATTCAGAAAAACTGTAAAAAAGCACACGCCCATTGCCTGAGTTCACGTCACTTATCACAAGATTACATAAAGCTGGCAATGTCCTGCTTCAGCTCTAAGATGTAATGGAAGCCACCGGATTCTCAAGTTGGCCTTGTCCATATCTGCAACAATATCTGTATATGTGAACTCACCTTACAAACTCCTACTACTTTTTTATCTTTAACTAACAAATACGTTTGCTTTTTTCTTTTTAATTTCCAGGTCAGCTTTTTAGTTTTAATGGTGAGACTCTACAATCATGCATCTCAGACCCAGGGACCAACGCTGTCACAGATTCTGATGGGTATTATGATCAAAATTTCACTTTTACCACATACATCTTATTTAAGAAAATAGCCTGGACAGTTTTTTATTTTGGGCCCAGATGGGTCTTGCCACAGACAGGTTTGTCGGCATACAGACAGGTCAATGATCCCTGCACAGGACAGTCTTTCATTATGGGCCCAGATGGGTCTTGCCACAGACAGGTTTGTCGGAGTACAGACAGGTTGACGATCCCCGCACAGGAGAGTCTTTTATTATGGGCCGAGATGGGTCTTGCCACAGACAGGTTTGTCGGCATTACAGACAGGTCAATGATCCCTGCTCAGGTCAGTCTTTTATTATGGGCCCAGATGGGTCTTGCCACAGACAGGTTTGTCAGTGTACAGACAGATTGACGATCCCTGCACAGGACAGTCTTTTATTATGGGCCCAGATGGTTCTTGCCACAGACAGGTTTGTCAGTGTACAGACAGGTCGACAATCCCCGCTCGAGACAGTTGCTTCGGCAAAAGAATAGTCGTATAATCTGTCCCAATCTGTCAGAGTGCTTAAACCGCACCATAGCAATTACAGAGCCAATAAATTGCTCACATCGGCTAAACACTGTCAAGCTATAATTTCTATCCTCTTGAATTCTCTTCTCAATCAGCAATATAAATAATGGAATTTTTACAAAACCCTAGTAAGCATAACGGTTAAAATAAAAGTTGTTTTAATGCATCAAAACTCTGCAGCAGCCAGGCGTGTTGATCCCTCTGAACCCGCGACGACAGCTCACACATAACGCTCCATTCCAGATTTTTGTTTTCTAGTTTATTTTGATATCATGCCATCACAGTAGTTGTTTCCAGGAGGTGCCCGCCATTTGTTCTAAAACCCGCCTTTAAAGACTGCAGCGATGTGCTGCCTGTGTAATCTGAAAATAACAACACACGTTTGGATTCTGAAGTACGCGTACAAGCAGTTACTGCTTATTATTATAGAGTCAAGTCCAGAGACAGATCACTACACACAGCGATGCATACTTCTTGTTCTTACAGATGAAGTCTGGAGCACTTCTCAGCCAATCCAAACCTTTAGGGTGGGGCTTGGAATCAAGACCAATGTTCAAGGTGAGTTCCTAGGTTGAGAATGCCAAGTTTTTACATTTTTCTCCCCCTCATTCAGGTTCCGGTCTCTCCAGCACGCTAAGTAACATTATACATAATCGTGTCAACCTGCCAGCACTTCGGCGAAGTATTTAGTTTGCGGCATAAAAATGATTACGAAGTAGGCAAATTCAAATTGCATTAGGCTACATTTAATATTGGCGCCATTCAGCGCACACCATACCGGAAACTCAACAATAAACAAATGCAAAGACTCAAGGTTAAACCAGAGGTCACCTGCCACTGAACTGCCTTCAAAGTATGTAAACCTCAGGTATGCCACACCACGGCCCCACGGAGAGGTTTTGCCAGTGGGGTTTAAGAGGAAATTTTCTTCTACATGTTGACAGGTAGAACAGAAAAACAGGTTTATTTTTAACCAAGAGGCTTGCATGAATTGGTCTGGAATAGTACAGACATGAGTGAATTTGAGGTCCTAAATACAAATGAATCTGGAGTCCCAATTCAGGTAATAGCCTACTTATAGCCAACTAGCTTAACTCTTTTGTCATTGAGAGGCGAGGGTATGCTTTTACACATATAAAAATTATGTAATGCTGCCTCAAAATCATCTTCCTCCCAGGATTTTCATAAAAAGAAGAAAAAAACACTAGCAGAGAAGTAAACCTTTTTTTTTTTTTTTTTTGACAAAGTTTATTAACTGACAAAGTTCAAGGTTACATATTCACTACGCCGGTGGTCTACACAGAACTACAGTACAGGGACAAACCAGAACAACCAAATTCTCAACCAACTTAAACAGGGTGAAACAAGCATTGAATCTAAAGCAGAGAATCAAAAGGAAAAAAAAAAAGAAAATTCTCATCTGTGTTATTCAAGAGGAAAGACAACACAGCCACCATCGCTGGCTACCCTGGTTATCTTCAGAAAGCAAGATGTGTGACAGCTGTAGATCTTCATCCGATTCTGCACCATCCCATCGAAAAGCCAGTTAGAAATATCCTGTCAGAATACTGCAAGTTTAGGCAGGCAGACGCCAGACCATTTTTACAAAGCAACTTCATTTAGATCATTTTACACAGTTCAAATCTGGAAAAAAAAAAAATCAAGAGGAAAATTAAGAAAATTTATGTCTATTAAAATATTGTGGCCAGACCATAATACCAAATGAACTGATTACATCAACTGTCTACAAGCAATATTACACATCAAAACAAATTTCATATAAATACTAATTATACCATAAAGAAAAATGTTTTGAAAAATCCAACACGACAGCCAAATCACACCTGTATAATCTTACCAGTAGTCATTTAAATTTCCCAGCAATTATATATCAATTTTCAAAATTACCTCAAAAAGCCTCAACACATGCCTCACAAGTTACTTTGTGCATCAGTTCTTGGCCGTTTGTACCCAAACAAGTTTTTGCTTTTTGAATGAATCAAACAAAAACCAATGGAGACTGACAAGACCAATCTTGAAGAATTTAACGCACTTCTTGTCGTGTATACAGAACTTGGACTGTTAACCATTTTTTTACAAAGCTGCACCTCAAATCTCTTCCTGCTCATTTGGAAACCGCCCCCCCCCCCCCCCCCCCCCCCCCC
>JAODLC010000085.1:4322233-4338000 GCA_026781145.1 Hippopotamyrus pictus | reverse complement strand
TTTATGCTCAACTGGTTGGTTGAAACAAAATCCTGGTCTGGATTTTTACTTTCTGGACCTGAAATGTCCGCCTCTGGATTTTACAGATGGAGGACATAGGCAAGGTCACACCCCCACACATATATGATCTTAATGATTATGTCCTCCTTAAGGAACAACAGGACTTGAGCGAAAATGAATTGCTCGATCTCAGCAGGATACGCAACTAATTGTTTCTGTTCAAGTGTCTAAATACAACTGAATTTCATGGTCCATTTTAAGAGCTGAACATTTTTTCAAGTCGAGTCTGACGACACGATAAAAGCAGCCAACTGACCTGATCCTCAATGGGCATGACGAGGATGCCCCCCACCTTCAGCAGGATCTTCATGTAGTTCTCATGGTCCTTCTGAACACCAGCTCCGCAGTAAATGCGATCGTACTGGTGGCTATCTGACGAGATCTCTAAGCAGTTCCCCACCACAAACTTGGGTTCACAAAACTCAAACCTGGCGGTAAATAAATAAATAGATAAAAATAACATGAATTAATTACAGCGCCCTCTGCTGCCTGGGAGATGCTCCTGCAATTGCAAGATAGGTAGATGGATGAATTAATTGTATCATTAAAAACAGAACTATAAATAAATACTAGTCATACAGATGCATCATCAAGGACCAAAAGGCAGAGCCAGAATTCATGTCTGACTCACTTATCAAAACTGTCGCTGTTCTTAATGAAGTCGTCCAGCTTCTCTCTGGCATATTCCACCACATCTGTGTGGAGTTCCACCCCATGGTTCACCCCAAATGGACCTAGATTCCATCAGACGCAAGACGAAGGTTTAGGAGCAAAGGATGCACCATGAAACATGCGGTTCGTTCGCCCGGCATCATGCGGCAAAGAGGACCACGCTCCAGGGTGACCGGAAACGTAGTGAGTCGTGCAACACACGCCCACTAACACACCTGGCGCTCCCCGCTTCACCCTCTACGCTCACGAATGCATACATCTCCACCCCGAGTGGCCTCCTCCTTCTGACCACGGAGCCATTTCACAGACACTCTCCTCTGCGAACTCAGCGATCTTCTCTGGCAGCGTGTGATTCCCAGGTCATGGAAGGACCAACCCAGCGCCCCAGCCCCTAAAATCAACTTCATGATCCACGACAGGGCAAAGGAAATGCCATTTCCCATGAGAAAGGCCCTAATTGTGCATAAACAGTCAGAGAATGCATGACTGCAGATGGTCTCCCATCCTAAGAGTACAGAATACCACTCTGACAGCAGGATATTACACAAGCCAACTGCAGTAATCGTACTGCCTATCCAACCTTTTTTATAGTGAGAACTACTTCGACATAGAAAATAATGTGGGGGCTATGCATCTTGGGGTTGGGAGTTAACTCTATTATTGAATTGATTGCAAATATTATTAATTAAATTATTAATTATTATTATTAATCTAATTTCTAATTAGTGCATTGATGGTTACACCTACACTCCCTGTGGAATGCTGGTCACTCGCAGTCGATGTGTGTTGCTGGCTACTCGAGGTATGATACGTCACACTCATGAAATATAACATAAGTCTTGTGTTGTGACTACAGCAATGGAGTGAAACTTCATTTGCATAGTCTGAGTTCAGGTACTTTGGAATTCTTCTTGGAATTCCTGGCAGCACGAGACCTCAAGGTCAGAGCTCAGGGTCAGCCATTTATCCGGCATGCCTGGAGCGGTTCTTGCAGGTCCCAGTGACAATATGACTATTCTGCTGACTTTGGGATGCAAATCAGCAGATCTGGGTAATTCAGGTCCAGAGAATATCAGTCCAGACCGGGATTTTGTTTTAACCAACCAGTTGAGCACTGTGTCACTGTGACTCTTTATGCTCAACCGGTTTGTTGAAACAAAATCCCGGTGTCTGGACTTTTACTCCCGGGACCTGAATTACCATAAGCACAGCAACAAACCTGTCCGATACATTTACACTGGCGTGTCAGGTTTCTTTGGGGTCTAGAAAAGCACAGAAGGTTGGCTGGCTGAACAGGAGGTTTGTTATTAAGGCTCAGGCATTCAGCAAAGCCAGCTCTGCAGCATAAATTTCCGGCAAGCTGTAGCATGGTTATGAATTTGAGGAGGCGCTGCTAAGTAAAGACACAGAGTAACCTGGGTGCCTTGTGAGGGTGGGGGGGGAGGGGGGGTGAGGTGGGGCTGGTTATATGTCTTACCAAAATGAAAAACTCCCCTCTTCAGCAGACAATAAGAAACGTTTCCTTAAAAAAGGTGTTTTCTTAATAGGGGAACATCTAAGCTTGAGTTAAGAGCTTACGGACATTACTGCCGCTAAGGGCACCCTGACCTCTAACCTCTGACCTCCACCCTGACCTTACCTATAATCAGGCCCACCATGGTGCTCAAGTAGCCAGTCCCGCTTCCCAAGTTGAGGAAAGAGAGGCCCTGGTGGAGCTTCAGCGCCTCCATCACCTCGGAGTAGATGCACGGGGCCGAAAGGTGGATGTTGCCGTGCTTCCACGCCAGGTCCTTGTAGGCATTGTCCCTGTAACCCTCCAGGTAGTAGTCCCCGCGGTCAATGGCCCGAAAAGCCTGCTCCACCCTCTCTGTGCGGATGTACTGAGCCTCCTTCAGATTGTCGATCAGGTCGTCGTTGTCCTCACCAGCGCTCACGGCGCCCCCCATGGCTGCTGGAGATCTTTGGTGCACGTGCTCTCGGGCCGCCCCCCACCTCACCACATGGACACCGGGTGGCGCTCCTCGGGCTCTCGACGTCAGATCACCGGCGCCACGGTCATCAAAGAAACTGGGGATAGTGGGGACAGTGTGCAGAGTGAGATGGGGAACCCGGTTCTCTGGCAGAAGGTCTAGAAGCTACAGTCACAGGGCTGACCCAGATCATGCAGCCTGAGCCATGATCGTTGCGCTCCCGGGATCTATCCGGGCCTGTGACTCCGGTGACCTGGGAGGCGGACGGGGAAACACCCACACGGACTGGTGCCTGGCCCAGATCACAGGCTGTGAGCTGAGGTCTGCCCCTCCCAGAGGGAGCAGCAGCTCCCGCAGCAAACTAACCCGTCGGCAAAGCAGCTATATATCAGAGCCTTCCTTTAATTTAGTAATGTTCGATTAACACAAAAGGTACATGAATTACTCAAAACTTGAACCCCCTCGAATTCAGATGCTTGGTTACCTCCAGGATGAAAACAAATCACATATTACATTACAGACATTTCTTTCAGCCGCGCTGAGGGGACGCTCATTGTGTCTCTCTATATTCACCACACATCTGACTGACCGGTTATGTACGCAAAGCTAAGCACTATTAGACAATGAGAGAGGCTCTTCAGTGCAACACCACACTCAGAGCCCTTAAACATCTACATTTCCCAGAACCACTTACAACTTCAGCGATATGGACTCTATATCAGCTTATGAAGTCATACAGACCAGACTGAACCTGCAACCCTGCCATTTCGACAGTAAACAAAGTTCTCTAATTGTCCTGGAGACAACGTCCTGGTTTCCTGTGTTCTTACGAAGGGGGAATTTCCATGAGTCGAGCTTCATAAACACAACCGGTGTACTTGACACAAATTCAGATTTAGAGACAGAAAACATCTTTGGCTTTTGCTTACACAAGTCCCTCCGCAGGTGGTTACTGAGCACGGCTCTTTAAAACAGACACCCGCTCAGGTGCCATCCCCCGCACCAAAACGTGCCCACCGAACATGCAGAACCTGCCAAAAAAAAAAAACAAAAACATGCCCTGACGTGAGAGTAAACATGAGTGGACCGCCTTTTTCACTTTTGACAGCCATCTTTCACAGATTTAAATGCACCCAAAATTAGAAAAGCTAAAAAGGTCAGCTGAACTCTTTCCCCTCTCTGTCTAACATGCCATCAAGAAAATAGCAAAGACATATGGATGCTTTTTTTGCCACCACATGTAACCAAAGCCCAAAAAGTTTCCTTCACCCAGCTGTGAATATTATACCAATTTCTGAGACATTTCTCTTGCAATCAATTCAAGCTCAGCATGGACTGAGCTTGAGAAATATCACGAGGATTCCACACCTCAGTGTCGTCAAACAGGGAGTGACAAGCGGAAAACCGCAACCAGAAGAGACGATCACAATCAGCATAAGCCCTCTAACTTCTCCATATGCAAAATAAAACACCTTTACCATTCATGAATTAATGAAATGGTACATTATACGAGCTGCAGCTAACATGACTGGGCTTGAAGCAAAGTTGTTCCCAGATTTGTTGTTTTTTAGGGAAGGGCCAGAAAAATGGGAGATGTGGAAAAACCACGAAAGGTCAGCGACATTCTTTAGTAGATCTACAAACCGCACTCTATGGGAAAGGATCTTAGACCCATGTGGTGTCCAGGTAGACAAGGGGCCAGGCATTTTTTATTTTTTTTTTTTAAATCAAACCTATGAAGAACTGTTTTTGGATTTAATACAAGAGCTTAAAGGGAAGCTGTTACTGGATACAGTGAACCTGCCAAGGTTTTTGGTGTCCTAGCTCACCTCCCCTTTAATAAATTCTGGTACGGCTAACTCTACAGGACGGACACCGAGGATGAGTGCCAGAGCAGCCGGGGGGGTGGCAGCGTATCACAGCAGCAGGCAAAACGCCAAGCTCAGGGGCATCTATGAGCATCGAGCAAGATGACGGGCGGCGACCCAGAAACACGGTGACCACGATCCAAGTATGACACGGAAAGGAATCCTCGTGGAAACAAGAAAGAGAAGCAAGTCGAAGAAAAAAAAAAATCACAAAGACTCCATTTCAGGCCATTACCCTGTCTTCCATCTTTTCATGTTGGAGATGGTTTCAAAGAATGAAAGGATTCAAGATTCGGAGACAGGTACTGTATAGACCTTAAAAGTGGTCAAAGAGTTTTATTGGAAGCTACAAATAGACTCATTACAAAGTAAGACAGAAGTTGTCCTTCGTACAATGTACTTAGGAATTCTGTTCCTACAAACTCTCCAGGAGTGTTTTTGGGGTCAGAACCCAGGGTCAGCCAGTGTCCAACTCCCCAGTAGCAGTTGGGTTTAAGGGCCTTGCTCATGTGCTACTGTATGATTACTGTACTGCCATGGGGCTCAAACCCACAACCTTCCGAGACACAGGCTCAGATCCTTAACCCGCTGAGCCGGACACCGCCACCATAACATTGCCCTGGCGAGGGCAGGAAGAAGATGAGACAGAAGCTGCATTAAAAATCCCCACAAAAGGTAAACCACCTTATATCTGAACACTCGCACATTCAGTTCTTTTTTTCCATTCTACGGGCCGTTGGTTTCAAACCGGCGGAGGAAGGAGCATCACGCCTGTGCCAGGTCTTTGTCCCACTTTTCAGTTCGCACTCCTGCACTGCGGAGTCCTCCCGAGTTTTCTGCAGTAAAAATATTGCGGCCCGAAATGGGTCAGGCGCTGTCATTTTACAGGAACGTGCGGGTAGATGTGTGCGACACAAAGCACTTAAAGCAATTTCATAGTCGCCCGGAAAAACAATAAAGAATCTCCTTGGTTTACACGCTGAACTAAGAAAAAATAAACAAATAACAGCAGGTTAGGGTGAGGGCCCTGAAGGGTGCTATCCCACTAGTTCAAATCCCACTGCCAGTAGAGTGATTTCACCGCTGATGCCATGAGCGAGGCCTTTAACCCCCAGGTGCACCAGGGACTGTCTGACTCTGCTTTCTCGAATGTACATCGCTCTGGATACAATCAGCTGCTAAACAAATGCAAACGGTGCAATAAAACGTAAACTGGGGGAGTACCTATCTCTATCTTTCGCACTGAGCCGCATCTCTGGCTCTGCGTCCGTGACTGACCTTGCCTCTGCTCGCACTCACACCGAGTCTCTGTCAGAAGACCTCACCATTCTGACACTGGCAGACCAGCCCACACAATTAAACCCCATTGTCCTGCCTGCCAGGAACAAGAAACCCATTCACCACGTCTTCTTGCACCCGCACCCTGACCGTGCAATACACAAGCAAGGGCTTTCCAGCTTCTCCGAGACGAGGCCGTCTCTATATACAGCGACGTTCTCGGTCATTTTTTTTAAATATACGAACAGTGCCGCAGCCTTAACGTTTACGATCTGAGCTTTACGAAGAGAGGCAGTAAACATGCTGAGGAGAGGTACACACATCTTTATCATTATCCTGAATCTTCCTACGTCTGTCGCCCCCTTCTGGCTAGTCAGATATCGGCATCAGATGCGACTCGGGGCCTGAGGTTTACAAAGACAGGACTCCAACCCTGCAGGAAAAGGCAGACTGATTTCACCAACATACAAGCCATGAGTGTTAAAAAAGATGCAGTATCTGAGCTGTACCCTGCCTGTCCATCTCAGTCGCTTCCACGACTTGTGCCACGTTTCAAAGGCTTTCAGGCGCCAGTTAACAGACAGGCCAGTGTAAACACCAGCAGCAAAGCCGGGACCGTCCACGCTGACCCGGAGCAACTCAGCTCTCAGGCTGCGTAAACTACAACTAGTTAAACTTGTGACACTTGTGGGACTCACAGATTTCAAAACACACAAACCATTTGAGCAAAAGCATGATCACAACTACAGCTTTAGAATCTACCAGCATATTTATAAACAGATTAAAAAGCAGTCGTGAATACTACACAGCGTCATGATTGAGATTTCCAAGATTTTTCCTAAGATTCCCCAAGCAAGAACAGGAATCCAGCGTCATTAGTAAATAACATTCTGTTGAAAGTTTATATTTCAAGAACCCATGCAACGGAACATGTATGTAGCTTTTGTGCATATGTCATTTCCAGCTTTCACATTAAATGCACAATCAAGTATCAAATCAATCTGAATGAACATCACTGCTGGTTACATTTCACACCAGTCTGATGCCTGTCCTTTACAGGTAAGTAAAAATTGTGTGGTGTGTACAGTCTCAAAAAAATATATACAAATCTCATTTTTTCAAGAGATGACAGATGTGGGAAGAATTTGAGAGCCAGTGTAATGAGAAATAGATAATCAACACACAGGAACCTCTCTGGAACGAGCATAACTGGTTAGCGGAGTACACGGGTATCACGCACTCATCTTCTCTATGCCTGGGCAGCCTTAGAGGCTCCGCAGCAAAGGTGCAGCCTAGACAAGCCGCACTTACCGCGTTCCCCGATCGCAGCGACGTAAGCCCATATCGCGCCGCACCGAGCAGCTACCAGACACCGATAAAAAAAAACCAGGCCCCGGCAAGACCTGGGCTCTCAGCTGAGTGACAGTACGGGGGAGCAGGCCTGTCACAACAAGACGAAACACGATTCATAACAGAAGACGGGGGGCGTCACACCCTACCAGCTTCGTGGCGCCTTCTGCGGCTTTTTTAAAGAATTGCTAACAAGACAGAGACGGTATTTTAGAAATGTTTATCTATCAGCGCTGTATTTGAGGAAAATAAAACGCAAAACGGTAATAATTACCAAGCCACCAATGCAGCACTTCTGCTACAAATTAAGGTATTAATTCATAAAGATGATGAGATATATATTTAGACAGAGGTTAAATAGAGATCCTGTTAAAACTATGTTCACAGTCAACACATTCATCTTTATATATGCATGTCCTTTTGATTTTTTCCCCCTAAATATACATTTAAATTATTGTGTCTTCTATAGCAAACCGGATTACTACAAGTGACACCACCTGTAGTGGAAATGTGTGAGGTGTTGAGGGACATTTACATCACAGCCATGTAAACCAAACACAATTTCACAAGTCAGTAGTCTTTCCTGCAATTACCCACATTGGTCAGGGTGGTTGGAAACGAACCCTTGCACTAAAGATGCATATATCTGACTTAAGATATGTGTCTGCCATTCTGTGTATTAAAAAGGATCTTCCTTCCCAGATTCGGCCCAGGATCCTTAGTTGCTGGGTTAAATGGGATGGAGGCCGGGTTGATCACAGACACGAGCTGGAAGTCACCTCTGAATTTCCAACGCCTCCATCTCAAAGTCAGTGTGATTCTCAGGGCCCAGAATACCAAGGTCCCCAAGTTCAGTGCCTGTCCTCCGATATCAGCGGTGACGCATAGACAGGTCACTGTACACCAGAGCGGTACCGGCAACCTAAAGTCAAGTTTAAAGGTGACAGAGACAGAGCTCGTCTTGTGAAAAACGAAAGCAGGAAGTCAGAATCATCACTGGTAAACAAGCTGGTCAACAGGAAGGTGCATATCAGCACCTCACGTTCTACTTGCACTTAATAAAATGCACTTCCGATCGCTTCAAAGCCCTCCGCAGGCTAATGATGTAACCTCTGTCAGGATGAAGTGCTTGTTCACACCTTGCCAGAGTCACATGACAGTTTATTTCTTTGACGTGGCCTCCAAAACAAAGACAGGAAAAAGTTCATTAGCTCTGTGGAGTCAATGGTCCTGGAGAATGAAACGTGGAAGGTCGCTTACGACAGACAACGGTATTCGCTAAAGTCATACCGTTCTACATAAACAAGGGATATTTTGCATCTGTCCTGACATGTATTCAAATGTTATATAATGGTATTCTTAAGAAAAACATTTACTGCAATCAGGAAGAAACAGCTTTAATGTATTTATTATGCAACATTCTGCTGGAGTTTTATTTAAAAATAGAACAATGCACAACACCAAACGTTACACACAAATTATATATTAGTTTTTACAAACGATTATGTACATAACACTATTGCAAGAGTATGCTTTGCCTTATTCTGAATAACAGCCCCGTCTCTCCCCTTCTCACTCAAGTCTCGCTGCAAGGACAGTTTGTGACAGCGTTATAATACCCGGAACCGCCACGTTTCTTCATTAACCTCAACAGTCATCTGGTGCTTATGTCGCACTGAATATTTCCCGGTTTGTTTTTCGGCTTGCGCAATATACCCCTGCCTTTAGTTGCTGTTGGCGTTACATCAAGCTTTTATTCTTATTTGGCTTTTGCACATTTCCTGGATCGACAGCTCCGGCTGCCTCTCACAGCGCTCAGTATACTGAAAAACACAAGCAAAATACCCAGCCACGACTTAGGGACCGTCGGAAATACCCACCACACATACGAAGGCTAGGTTTTGCCCTACAGCAGTCTGCAGTTTTACAAATAGATTTACGCGCAGCCATTTCCCCTTTTAATAAAAAAAATTGGTATATGGTCACGGTAAACATTTGTGCAATGCGAAACGTTTATAGATATGGGAATTGTTTTCCACGGAGCAGTAACATTTAAATACGATCCCTTATTTTGTGTGGAAAAACTTTCCACTGACGCCATCTCGGCAGCAACAAAGAGTCTCCATCAAGTCCGTGTAGTACATCTGCAGTGCGTTTGTATTGCATGACAAAACTATATTATTATTATTATTTATACTGTTCTTGGTGTTATCATCACTACTAGCTATTCAGTTTTTTGTGCATGTTAACGCAAAGCATTCACCATGGAGCTTCACATAGTTAACACACGTAATAGTTATATTGAAAATAAATAAAAAAACAAATTGCAAGACAAAATGACATCATAAAACGCTGAAGCGAAGTGCAGACCCTCTGAAACGCCTCCATTTACCTATGCGTTACTTTTAAGCGGCAATATTTCATTTAATCTGTGTTTCAGCCTTATGGAGGTTGGCCGTCGCAGCGAAGGCCTATTGCTCCTCATATCAACTTTCTTAAAGTAAAAAAAAGCCAGAAGGGCTCCGCCGAAGCACGCAGGTACATGCACGCATCTAGGTAGCCGTCTTTAACTTATACGATCTTAAATTACTGTCGGGTGTTCACTTGGGAGATTTTATGATGGTTCGCTCAAACAAGGAAAAAATAGCTAGTCTTCAGCTATAATAACCGAACCCTCTGCTAAAAACCCGATATTATTATTTTGAAAATCAGAAAAGTCTAATCATTTATCAGAGGCCACGATCCAACCCCCGCTGCAAAACAATAAAAACTTAAGTCCGACCAGGGGCCCGTAATATATGACATACGTAGCCATGTTAGATCCAAATTCGCCGTCGAGTGCCGCAGCCACATTTTGTCAAAGAACCCGGTTTTCGCGACGCGATCCGGGAAGAAGCGCGGAGCCCGAATGCGGGGCTGGATGCCGGGGCGCAAGGCAGCGCGGCCGTCCGCTACTTTGCAACAACAAACAACAAAATGTCGACACGCGAGGCTTTAAAAACGCAGCACTCACCCAGTCACGCCGCATATGTCACCGCAGCCGAAAGGAGCGAGATCGCAGCGAAAACGGTGAATAATATCAGGGTCTTTCTATGATCGCTTCTTTTCTTTTTCTGAGTATGATACCGAGATATTTAAAAAGCGCAGGACATGCTGGCGTCTTTTCGGGTCGGCGCAGGAGAAACAGCTGAGAGGATGTAAACATATGTCACGTGGTGGGGCGCTGATGGAGCCGCAGGACCGCAACCGGACCCGGTCACGCTTCTGCGACCGGCCGCCGGCAGGCCTGTCATCTCTATACGCGCATTTACAATTATATTCCAAATGACGACGATTATTATTCTGCGTGCATAATTGTGGGCTGTCGGTGTAAGTTTCCGCATTTGCGTGTAAGCGCTGCAAACCACCGCTTGCAGTTTATTTTCCGAGCATGTTTTCCCGGTCGGGCCGAAACAGACCATTAACGTTACCGTAACCTGAACACCATGTCGGGGGGAAGGGGTTTACCTAGAGGTAAACAGCACGCTGAGATAGATACTGCCGTTTTTGTTTACATAACGGCTCGCAGTCTGTATGACATTTTAATTTGAGTTTCACTTTAAGTTTCATAGGCAGCATATTTTCTTCCAACAACACAGTTTGATACTAATAAAGAAAACTCCAGGAAGCCATTGCGTTTTACGTTTTACGTGGCGTGGTGTCGTTCATCGCACTGGTCAGTACGTAAATAAAGTTGCAGATCCAAATAAATGAGTGCATCTAGTTTACTCGTTAAACACCCGATAGGTGCACTCTAACCCTACTTTAAATGCTGCTGTTGAGCTCCCTTAACAAAGTGTTAAAAAAGAGAGTGAAATGTACAGAAGAGCAATAGCGTGGGGGTTGATCGTAGCTTATTACTGCAGCAGCTGATCCCGGCTGTAAAGGGAGGAGGGGAGAGAGAGAGATGAGCAGTGTCTGAGGAGGAGGGGGGACACACCATCCATTCATCATTTTCTGTAACTCTTGCCTGGAGCCGGACACAGGAGCCCAGGTCAAGGGTACCTCTATTATCCCCCATCTTACAACCTGTTATCCAGTTTTGGGTCGTGAGATCCTCCAGTGCCATTATGCTGTAATTATAATAATAGGCTCCACCAGGGGCGTGTGTAATTCGTTTATAGAGAACGAAGAGCTCAGTATGAAAACAAGACCTGCCACTTAAAGTGTGTGGATGACCAGCACCAACACTGGAGTGTTTGACAGTTCTCAATGAAGTTAATTCACATTTACCCAATGTCTAGTCCAAAACTAAAGTTTAAAATCGGCGTTTTGGCATTTATCGCGAAGGAGCTGTCAAGTTAGAGGCACATTTCTGCACGTATATCCCACCAGTGCTGCCTGGCAGCTTTAAGACTAAACTGCTGAACCTTTGTTTATTACAAAAGGGGCTTTGTTGTACAGGCCGCTATATCCGTTAGCGCTACTCGTGCTGGGCATAATCACACTGCCATGATCGTCATCATGCAGATGGCAGGGACGTGCACTCACTAACCTCCACGTGATTTCTAATGGTGCACCCCACGCATTCATAACACATCCTTAAATGCATTAATTAAAGGCGCTACAAATGACAACTGCAATTTTCCTAGCAACCAGCCTCTAAGCCTTTAAAATTGATAAGCTCTAACGTTTCATCAAATCACATGTCATACATATTTCATTGTATTGTTTTATGCATGATTATTGATTTTCCCACCAATTACGTAAAATATACTTCCAGGAATAGAAAAATGACTTCGGTCTGCCATCTAGTGGCTATGCTTTGGCAGTGTAAAACTTACCTATATTTTTGTTTTCATTCAGATATGTAATTGGTGGAATATTTGTGCACAAAGTAGTAGGAGAGAGGGTTAGGGTTGCAATTAAAACGTTTGCTTAAGTTAGCTAGATTTCTAAAAGAAGCTTAAATAGATAAATAGATTTAAATAATTAAAAAAGAAAACAGTCTTCAAAAATGTACTAGGCCTGCTTTTTTAACTTAAGCGTAGCTCCTGGTCAGCATTGATGTGTGATTAAGAGGTAAGCTGTTTATGAAACGAAACTTATCGGACGTCTTAGTCGGATTACGGACTGAAAATTAGAAGCCATTCAGCCAAATGAACATCATCTTAATTAAATGCCGGTTCAGTGTAACTCTGCAGGTAATTTTAAATTTCGAAAAAAACTAGGACACGTGCCTTAAATACCAGGTTCAGATATATTTGTAAATGTAAGATATAAAAATGCTAACGATTTTATCAGTGAAACGTCGCCTGTTTTATTTAGGCCTATTTATTGTAATAATTGCTTTTAGTTGATTGTCTTGGGTCCATATCAGAGAACCGGAAAAAACACACTATTTTTAGCAATAATGAAATCATTCATCTTAATGTTTATGGGGTCGCTTTCACAATTACATGCATGTAAAATAAGTCTGTTCTTATTTTAATAGAAAAAGTAAACATCAATTGATAAATCCCATGGGACTGGTTTTCCGAACATTTGCACAACTCTATTACCACGAAACAAAGAAAGCTGTATGAATTGCAGTCTTCTGTCTCGTGGAAAGGGCAATCAATCGCATTTAATGTTAAACCAAAAGTATTATTATTGTTATTATTATTGAAGAAATATTTAACACTTTAGGGCTGACAAAAATGCGTATAAAACGAAATACATCCCAAAGTACAAACAATTCTAGTGCATGTAAAAGACCCTTAAAGTAAATTGCAGCTGAATTACGGAAGACTGCCCACCGGTTACGGGTAACATCGAGCTGTACATTTACACGCTCACACGTCAGACCATTTGAAAAGTTTTATTTCTACCATACACAAACTGTACAACACAGCGCATATCTGTTCTGAAATAGTAAAAGATTCGGGAAACTTCCATATACAAACTACCTGAAATGAAAAAAAGCATAACTCATTTTAATTAAAAAGAAATAAACTAATTTACAATACAGTCTCATAGTACCAATATCGTTCGACACAAAATCCAGGTCACGTTACAAAACACATCAAGTACAAACAGGGAAAAAAATAAATATTCTTCACAAAACTTCCTGAGCAAACAATACGTGGCATATAAATTAAATATTAACAATTACAAATAAATAAGCAGAATTATAAAGTTATACAGTTATCATGAATTTCAACAAAATTGCTGATAAAAGTTTATTAAAATTACAATTTAATGAGTTGATTCTTTTTGTATAAAATAAAACATTTCTTTGCATTAAGCCATTGTTCATCCAGGTGGAAGGTTTTATAGACATATTTCATGAATTTAAATAGTGGAAAATGTATAGGCCTAGTCAACCTCATTGTGTAGGAGTTCTGCAAGGTTAACCAACACGTTCTTGGAAAAAAAAAGAAATTTAAACATGTAATAAAACCATCATCAAAGCCTTTGTATTCAGATGTATGTTTAAATATTGTACAGTGGAAAAAACAATTCAATACATCAAAGTAAAATGTTATTTACTTTAAGGTGAATTACATATCCGATGAATAATTCTAGTAAAACATTGAAAGGTTGTGTGTGGTTCTTAATACCTGTTTTTATGGGTTGGCGAACTACATAAGTTGGAAAAACGGTTCCATTAAACTGAGTCATCTTTACAAACACAAACGGCGGCATTTTAATCCTGTTAAAAACAAGACGATCTTTTTAAAAAGTAAACGACATTCAAGGAGCACTGTGAAACTTATCAGTACGTTGAGTTGCATACATATTTTGGAGCGTTTCCTACACGAATAACGACATTATCTTGATTTGGCAAATGCAATCTTATCATCTGCGGAAAGCCTGTAATTAAAAAGTGTCTTAACAGAATCGCAGCTCCGCGCACGGCGGTGTTCTGCACCTGCCGGACGACCGCTAGTCGTTTGCCGGAGACGTAACTCCAGCTTTCTCCACAGGAAAGAGTAAAATATTAATAATTTATAAATACATTAAAAAAATTAAACATTGGCAAAACTTTCTTCAGAAGCAGAGCCTCTGATCGGGTATTCCGAGATGTGAAAAGCAGGATTTCCTTTATAATGAGTGGAAAACAGGAAATTAAAATAGCCGTTTTCAACTTTCATACATACAGTCTAATGTCAATATCCTCAGGTGTGTCTTAAAGCCGTTGAATACAGTACAGAACTGCAAAGCACAGTTTAATTATGTCCACGTGGTCGGTTCGAACCACAGCCGTAATTGTCACCGTGGGGGACCCGCGGAAACCATATCCCCAATTACACTTCGGCTGTTTGTATAACCAGCATGCCAGTTCAATCTGAGCATCACAGAGGAATCCATCAGGTTGTAATTCATATCAATCTTATTCTACTTTCGAAAACTTTCCAAAAGGTGGGAATTTTAACAGATTTAAATTCCGTCTGGATTAAACTCACCTGTGGCACTTTGAGCGAACTGGCCTGTATGGTATCCTACTAGACTGTGTGCTTATAAATCTACAGTGCAGTAGAAACTGTGGCGCTTTCAAGCTAGAAAAAAAAAACTCACTACTTCTTTTCCTTTAAAAATAACTGTACTGTATAATAAATTAGACACCATTTCACATAATACTATTGTACCACAAAACAGTGAAAACTATGTTTCATGTACACATTTACAGTTAGGCACATATATGCACACACACGTGCGCACACAAAAGGCAGTTCATATCAATATAGTTCAAGACAAAAATAAAGACCTAGACTGTGATGTTACGGTCTGGTAGCTGTAGGACCCAGCGCCTCGGCTCTGTGGCTAAATCAGACATTCGGGTAATCAAAAACAGGAGAGGAATGCTGCTGTTAACTCGGTGTGAGACGAGTGGATTTCAAATATACAACTTATCCTGTTGAAAGTGTTTCTCTAACGTTCTTCAAAACGATTATTCCCAGGGAGTTATTTTCGCCCGTCTACTTTACTTAAAAGACTCGCCACTAGGTGGCGGCAACGAACCATAATTTAGGCAGAAACGAAGTCCGACGTTTTTGTTTTTTCTTAATAAAAGACGTAACGTAATATAAAAAAGCCCTATGAGAAATATCTTAGAATGGAAGGTGCTAAAATATTTACAGTGTGCGGAGAGTCAGGCTGCTGTCCAAAACATCAAGTTAGCAGCTGTATGGTTTTAAAAGTTCTTTTTTAAAATGATCAGTTGTAGGAGCTAATAAATAATAATAATATTAATAATAATAATAATAACAATAATAATAATAATAATAATAGGGAGAGGAACAAGAAGAACATCGGGTGGGAAAATAAATTAAGACAATAAATAATAACGTGTAATACATACAAATAAATACAGAAGTCGATTACAGCAAACAATACAGGAAAAGTAAGTGCAAGGGGGTAAAATTCATCACATAAATAAGTAATGCAAATTGCTTTTGAAGTCCTTAACATATCACGGCTGGTATGATTTTATTCAGTGCAATATGTTTGCTGTGAAACAGAAAATGCATCCCGAAAAGTCTCTTGAACATGCAACCAGTGCTCCTTACTGGGATGAAGGGACTCTAAGGAGCGCCGTGGTGCTGGT
>JAODLC010000085.1:4299927-4322133 GCA_026781145.1 Hippopotamyrus pictus | reverse complement strand
GTGCGCCGTGGTGCTGGTGGGAGGGCGGGGGGGGGGCGGGGCTTACACATGGATGCCCTTGACTGCCTGCTTGATGCTCTCCAGGAGAGCTTTGCACTCCGGCGAGCAGTCGTGCCCCGAGTTGCTGTACATGTCGGTCAGCGTGTTCACGTAGGCCTCGAAGTTCTGCTCGCAGATGGGCCCCTGCACAACATTCCAGTTCCTTTCATTAGTGCACTTATCGCCGACTCACAGGTAGCTAAATCAACCCGGGCTAATCTACGCTGCTCAGCGCGCTCTTGCCGCGCTTCCCTGACAAGCCATGGACGTGGTCCCCGGGGCGGAGACAAGACGACGAGGGCGCGCTGCACCGCTCGCGACAGGCCTGCCGATTACTCCTCCCAGAAATTTATCGCCGCGCTCCTCGCTGTCACAACACTCGGGCTTGGTGAAAATCAAGTCACAATGCAGCTTCCAGCTTCCTTTCAGTGCCTCACTCTGAGATTGGTCCTGACAAATGCACATTCCCACAGAGCTTTAAGTACATCTGAGCATGTTTCAACAGACTGTGTAGGATGACATCCGTTTAAATGGCTGCAAACAGGTAGCCTCGGGGGCTCTTTTTAATATATTAGTCATACAGGCTGTACGCATGGATCGCGTGGACTGCAGCTTCTCTGGAATTCTTGAAAAATTGGTTTTGAATTAGTTGGGAATTGGAGCCAAAAAGTGATATTAAGTTTCCTTTTTTCCTTCTCTCCATCCCCAGATACTCCTGCATTCATCCAAGGCAGACCATACAGAAATGCACCTTGGGTAAACTAACTGCGCCGCGCTTTCTCCGGGAGAATTTCCCTTGCTGCTTGCGGTCACATGACCCCTTTTTCAGACTCGTAGTGGAGGTGGAATGTACGCAGCGGGCAACCTGTCAGTGTTTCTCTGGTCTCCGTGACGACAGTCGCCTCACCTATCTCTGGTTCTCTTCTGTCAATCAACGCGATGGGGCTTGAAAAACGTTCAGTGTCGTCACATTTGCATAAAAAGCCCTCCCTGGCCTGTGAATCTCGCTTTCCCGTGAAACCCCCGATGCTATAAAAAGGTAAAGGTGTGAGATTCACCAATGTATAGAAACTCAGGACTGTGATCCTTGTGCCAGAATAAAAAAAACCTGAGAATGCTCATATTATTAGCTAAAGAAATAAATAAGTGGGACCTAGTTTAAATTCCTATCACAGAGGACAGAAGGAAGTACATAAAAACGGACTGATGAAGGTGGCTTTCTCATCGAATATAGAATTGCTAGCAGCTAGCCTGACACCAGTTTTAGCCAATACCAAGGGAGGACTTGCTACGATTGGAGGTACACTGCATGTCTCCTTGAAGGCAAGTTGCAGGCACCTGACAAGCCTGCAGGGGGCGCTCATGCAGCTGCCCCCAGAAATCCGCTGGACGCACTGAAGCCTGCGACTGGACACGGTGAGATTCAGAGAGCAAACTCTGGGTACACACCATGGCTTGGGGAAGCTGCCGACCATTATGACCATTACGCTCATAAACATCACACTGAATCAGACTACGTGGCTTCGCATCTCTAAGTCTTAGCCGCTGCAGCGGCTAAAGTCTTCGTAGGAAATGCTTTTGCTGTACTAACCCTTGAGGATTATATTAACAGGTACAAGTCAGGCTGTAGGTTGCTGTGAGTTTCTGCTATGACTGGAGTGCCTAGCTCCAGTCTTCAAGGGGAAGGTACTGACTGAACCTCAGGCCTTCTTTGTGTGCCCTGGAGGTCCGAAGCCTGTGCTGGGCCATCAGCTAAGGTGGCAGACGCACATACCATTGGAGGCAGCTGGATGTCGGTCAGGCTGTTGATGAGAGCCTGACTGAGGCGTGCTAGCTCCTTCAGCAGGCTGTCGTTGTGCTGCTCGATCATCTTGTTCTCCTCCTCGATCGTCTTCAGATTACATTCCATGGAGGAGATCTGTGGGGTGGGGGGGGGATGGGTTAAACCTTGGCACGGCAGAGGGGGGATGGATTAAAGCATGGCTTGGTGGGTGGGGGGGCTCACGGTCGACGGCGGTGGCCCACCTGGGTCTGCAGCTGCATCATGTCGGCCTCTATCTTCAAATTGGATTCATTCAGCTCCTTGATCTCGTTGTCCAGGTGTTGCATGTCTTCATTTCCCTCTATGCCTGCGAAAAACCGACGGGGAGCCCCAGCGATCAGTGCTGTCACACTGGCACTGATGCTTTCTGCTGTTTCAACAGTAAATATTTAACTAATATGGAAAGATAAACACACCCTTCAGGGATAAATCCATCCCGCAAGCAGCAAATGGAGTGTCCGAAGGTCACGGGCATTAAACTCAAGCAGTAACTGAGTGGTTTGGGTAAGAAACCCATGGGTGACATTCGTACAGGCAACGCGCCGGACGCAAGTCACCCGTTCCGCAAACCCTTGCAAGTCGGATTTACCGCCGCAGACCATTCAAGACACCGGATGGCAAAAAATGTATAAGCCAGAAACATACCAGTACATGCCACAGAAATGGAAAGATAAAAACATAAATTTACTCAGAAGTGTGCCATTTTGCGTTAGTGTTTCCGTAAACTATATATCTTGGATATTTTTTACGTAAACAGTTAAGTCGGATTTAGGTAAGTCGAGCGCTGCCTGTATATATTATGTAATTTTATGTAATATGTGAATGCTTTCAGAGGTCCAAGTCTTTCAGAAAATTTCTATATTTTGCACTACGGAACAGTAAGAGCTGATTAAGAAGGACCTTCTCTGTTAGGGTTTCTAGGTCTGCTGGGATACGTGTTGATGGGTGGGGGGGGGGGGGGGACCCACCACTCCTTGCTTTCACTTTGATGGTCATCATCTCATCCCCCGAGAGCTTCTTCTTGATGGTTTGGGCGTTCAGCGGGCACCCAGACAGACTGTCAGGACAGAGCGAGGACCCAGTTACTTACTGAGATGCGGACCCTGTATCTCATGGCCGTGCACGTTTTTTTTTTTTTTTTTTGGATGTGACAAAACACGACGGGATGCGTGGCTGTGACACCCCCCCGGCCCCCGAGAATAATACGACGGAGGTATACAAATATAAAGAATATATAAATAAAACAAAAATAGAGGAGGATGCACGGCGGCCTGAGTGTGAACTCAGCCTTACCTTCGGTGACTGACAAACACATTATTGGCGTGACCTAGACCATTACAGCCTGGCAGTGGGCAGTGGGGCACTTCCTGTTTGCAGACCTTCCAGGAGAAGGCAGATCCATTAATAGCGCTCTCCTTCTGTCTCTTGGCAGCAATGGGGCAGCTTCCGGCACTGCGATGGGATGTATATTTACCCAGTACGTGGCCTTGGCCATCGCAACCAATTACTGGACATCTAGCACAAAAAAAAACAACAAAAAAAAAAAACAGGAGGATGCATTCACTGCTACTGCATCTGTTCCCTTATGGAGTGGCCTCTGATGTTTTTTTTTAATACAAAAATAAAGAATAAGTACTCAGTACAGACTTCTGGTTACACACATGTGTCGGAAGACAGATACATGATCTTGGGTTGTATGATGACTGACAAACAATAGCTCTTTATGTATTTTTTATATTATCTACTAGGGTTGTGTGTAGCAGGTTTGGGATCTGTCTCCATGTCCAAAAGGTTGTTGGTTCAAGACCGGTTGGCTGAGGATAATCATATCTCCGTTGGGCTTAGTCCCCAGCTGCTCCTGGGATTCTGGCCGGCCACAAGCCTTCTTCTAAGTCACTTTGGCTAAAAGTGCTAGCTAAATAAATAAATGTAACGCAAGAGTACTGACACACATACACAAAAAAAAAACAAACAGCAGGTAAAATAAAACCTGGGGTGAATCCTCATAATCTAGTACCTGTAATTTACCATCTACAAGATTAAGGCCTGGAGGGGCTCTGTACGTTGTATTAAAGGTGCACTTTGGTGTAATTCACTTTGGGCCGCTGCGGGGGGAGGACACGGTGCACTGCAAATCGCGGCGTAATTAACACCGAGCTGATCGCTGGACTTGGGCCGGGCTCGCGTGGGCGGAAGACAAAGACCGTCTGAATTAACCTGATTGCAACTCCTTAGAAAGAGATCAAAATAAATGTATGACTGGAAATGTGATCAGAGCCACAAATATCCCTTCATATACTGGCCTGAAGGAATTTTCCAGCCATTAAACTGATTAATCCACTGAAATGCTGATTACAAATTTAAGTCTAACTAACTGAAAAAAATGTATCGTCACTGTGCCCCAGTCACGCAGACAGCAACACAAACATTTTTCCCGCTTATTCAAAATGTATTGTTTTAAATTGTCAGAGGTCGCATCTGGAGGGATGTTCTGCATAAATTTAGCATTTAATGGCAGTAAATGAACAGGGGTAAGGATGTGGATAACCAGGTTATTCGAAGAGCGACGACTTTACAACCAAAGCTTTCCTGAGACATGCAGACCACGGACGGCCAGTTACTGGGCATTTTTTTTAAGCACCATCCGCCACGGTCCTGCATACCAGAACTGGGGTCGGGGCAGCCCTTCCATCCAGGCGGGCCCCATGACAAGGCCCCCAGTGTGTGAGGGCTGTCATGGGGCCCGGGATATGCGGTAATGCATTACAGCACAGATGTGCAGCCACTGTTTTCCATCCAGTCGTGTGCACGAGATCCCTTCCAGTCTAATTCCTAAAAGCTCTTGACTTTGCATTAGTAATTAAAACAGAAAAAGGCCATTCCAGATGTAAAAGTGAAGGAGGCCCACGCATGCGACTTTGAATTTATGCAACAATCAATTCCATTAATAATGGAGTAATATGATGTTGGACAGGGTGGTATTTAAAGTAACCAGCCCCGTATAGGAACACCCACATTGTATTAAGAGGGACGCCGTCTTTCATTTCCCCCCCCCCCCCACTCTCTCTCAAACTATGCATGTTTCGCAGCATGATCGTTTCTAAATGAGAACGTAATAATGAATCTTTCAAAGGTTGACTCCTCTTAACTGTTAATTTACTAATGTTTACTGGCAGTCATTAAAATTTCATTTTAATATCAGAATGGCTTTCAGCCTTAAAATCCTAATCTGCGGACTGTAATTTTAATCGAGGTTCAGGGAAAAGTATGAAGGACTACAAACGTATTATCGCCGTTGACAACTGAAAGAAATATAAGACGATATGCGCTGTGTGGGAAGGGAAGCCTTACTTCATTTCTTGGTCCTCTTTGTCATCTTTGTTTGGTGTGAGCTTCATCCCTCCCTTCCGTGCACGGGGGCACCCCGACAAGCTGGGAAACCATCAAGAAATGAGCTGAACCAGGAGGACTCCCGAGTCTGACCTCGTCGAGGCATCGCCTCGAATCCACCCGACAATGTCATAATTCTGGCGCATCACTAGGTGTCCCGACCCATGCCAAGAAAATCACTATGTCCGGTGTGAAGTCGAAAAACAGAGACAAATGATGATGAGCTCTAAGATCGTTAGTATTTCTGTCACATCGAGGTTAGCGTCCCCGTCACTGATTCTTGATTATATTTCCATATCATTCCAACATGGTGGCGCAGAAAGACAGGGTCTCAATGCCAATTTTGACTTTCTGGACATTTTTTTTCCCTGCTGCTGTTGAAATATATGAATTCATAAAGGGCATTGAACTTGGTGATTTTAACTTTACTGAAGATGAAAATTAAGAGTTACTTAGTGACAATAAAGAAGCCAGAAGACAAACACATAGAACTGAGCATGGCAGGTTGAATTTTCATTGAACACTAACTCTCGGTCAAACTTGTGCCCCCACCACTGCAGAGGACCTGTAGCTCACCATCTTATTAGTGACAAAGAAATATGCTAAGCATTCAGCTTTCATTTCTGATCTACTTACAGTCCAGGACAGTGTTTCCCAATCCGGTCCTCGGGGACCCACAGGCAGTCCATGTTTTTATTCCCTCCGAGCTCCCTGCCCAGACAGTCCACATTTTTGCTCCCTGCCAGGAGCTGGGAGGGAGCAAAAACATGGACTGTCTGTGGTTCCCTGAGGACCAGATTGGGAAACACTGGTGTAGGAAAACGTGGAAGATCTGCAGCCAGCACTGGACCTGTCTCACCATTCTGGCTGGGCTCTGATTGTTTACGCCGAAAAGCCTACCTTCTGTGGGAGGCGTAATTTCCTGTCACATGACCAGAGCCGTCACAACCAGGTGTTGGGCACCTGCACAAAGAGGACACGAACAGATGGGCCCGAGGGACTCTTCATCTCAGATGACCTTTTCCTTTAACCTTGACCGAATTTTTGAGTAACTGCAGTATTACCACCTTCAGACTCATTTTCTGAAAAACAGGTGTTTTAATTTCGGACGAAAATAACCTCAAATTTCACTTAGAAATATATATATCAAATACATGTGACACGCGGAGCCCGTTACAGATACTGGGCTTAGTCGAGTTAGTGATTGTAAGTCCCGGTTTACCGAAGTAAATACACATCTGCTAAACCACTGAATGTGAATATTTTGTAGGACTCCTGATTGGATAAAATGGCAAAGGCATTCACCCCAATGGGATCCTATGAAGTAAACTGTTATTGGAGCCTAAGCCATATTTACTGACTGTGACAGTAATCTGAGTTACATCATGCACCGACTGCAGTTTGGAAGCTCTGTTGCTCAGCCTTCCATCTTGTTTAACTTCAATAACAACAAAACCACACTGAGAATCTCTACAGAGCTAATGCTAAAGGAAGCTGAAGGTGATACGTACTTGAGTTCCTGAGAATTGGCTGCCATCAGTGACTTGAGAGTCTTGTCAGCCAACGGGCAGCCAGAAACACTGAGAAAAAAGGAGTTTCCATTACAGAACTCCGATTGCATCATTTTCATTTTCAGCTGTTAGAGAATTATGCATCATAACTTTAAAGATAGACATGGAAAGATGGGACTGCATTATTTATGTGGCATGACCTCATGTATGCTCATCCACAACTAAACCACAAGATGCTACAACTGAGAATAAAGCAATCAATCGATTGATCAATCGAGCAATCAATCAACTACAACCACTCCTCGTTTGGCGACTACCTCTGTTAACCTTAACCCTCATCATTTCAAACGTGACAGCGACGAAAAATTCATTTTTCAGAACAATATGCGCATTTACGACCAAATTGCATACGCTTGACAACACCACACATGAAACGAAATCGAGTCGGGTAGACTGAAGTAAAGTCATAAGCATGCTTTGGCTTTCGTGACTTTCACTTAGCGCCCATTATGTTTAACGACCTGGTCATATGAACGGAAATCAGTCGCTAAAAGAGGAGTGATTATAATCATCAATGAATCAAAAACCTGACCACACAAAAATATACCAGGACAAGACTGCTCCTTGAAGAATTATTCCTATAACACCGTAACGCAGACTAACTATATCGGAGTGGAGTACCTGCGGTGAGAGGCGTAATTTCCCGTAACATGACCGCTTCCATCACAGCCTGGAGTTGGGCAGCTAAAATACAGATGATCGTATTTAGGCTTCGAGCAGAAGGATTCAGAAGAAAGTTTGTGTAATTTTATTACACATCTTTTAACTTTGGCTGATCTATATGTGATATCTTGACTATATCGAGTTGATTCCAGTGCAGTGTTCAGTACAATAACAATAATAATAACAGATTGGAAATTTGCATACCATTCATCACTGTAAAGTTAGTAAAGCAGGAAATTTTAGTAGAAAAAATGAATTTCAGGAGACAGTGTCTAAAATTCTCAGTGCCAGAGAGGCCCTCTTTTAGTTCCTAAAAGGCCGCAGTTTGCATTTCAGGACTACAATGGGATGATCCCAGATTACTGCACTGCATCTCAGTGACTACGAAGCTTTACCAGTGCGTACACATGCATGGTCTAACTACGAGGTTAAGAGACTTGGAAGCTTGAGTGAAGATATACATACACATACACTCACTTTCAAAACAGATACAAGTCTCCTCCAAAAGAACCTGCAGATACATCGGTTACAGTGGTGGACAACGGATTCCATACTTTTCATTGGTACAGAGTGGATATCTGCCTACGGACTCTCGAATACAACGGCCTGCATTAAAGGCTTTGCGGGATTGTAATCCAGAGCCTGAATTTAATGAACATTTATTCGAACAAACATTCACAGTTGGGTTAACACTGGCTGCCTTGTACAGAATAAGTTCCCTTGCTGTTTTGCAGTTCTGCTGGGGAGGCCAGTGTCACATGACTTAAATCACAAGACTTAAATCACATGACTTATACCTCATCAGCTCCTTCTTATTATCTCTTGAGAGGATCTTGGACTTGGGGCTCAACAGGCTAATGTCCCCATGGTACTTTCTGTCCTCCAGTGCCATGCTGTCCAGGTCGTCCTTCTGAAATTTGGAAAATGTACTTTCTGTTGTCAAGAACATACAAATATCGGCACTTTTAAAATAACCAGCTGGGAAACAAAAAACAAAAAACTAAAAAAAAAAAACCTAGCCTTGGGCCATACAAGCCTGAAACATTAGCAGAAGACAGGATGGGTATCAATATACTTAAGTACGCTTACAATAACCCATACATCCGTTTAAAGTCGGATTTAATCTGGTCGGTATTTACAATTGGTTTTAGGATTTTTTTTAAAGATGGAAATCTCTGGAAGAGCCCCAGATGCTGAAGTGAATTATAAAGAGTCTGCAGTGTTTGGTCAGATTTAAACACAGAAATTCAAATCACCTAGAGTGGAAACACACCTGTAAGATGGGAGATGCACTCAAAAGATCATTGTGATAAATCTATTCCTGAAACAGACCTACTGTCACAAACAAAACAATATTTACCCATTTCTACAGACCTGCAGTTTGTTTTTTTTTTTGTAATAATTATAAATAAATTACCTGTTTTTTTCTATTCCTTTAGCTTTGTGTCAGGTTTGATCTTGCAAAAGGTCATTCTAATATTTATTCAGGTAAATAATATCAGCTACAACAGATGAATAGCAAAGACAAGGTGGACAAAATAACGAAAATCCCACATGAAAAAGAAGTTTAACTTTGAAGTAACTCAATCGCAGGCACAAATGCGGCTACAAAGGTGAGTCTGGTGAGGTTGAATGCCAATTAGCGGTACGTGTGAGGTGCGAAATCGGACAGACACACGGCACTTTGATATAGGAGTTTTCAAAGCAACACAAGGCGGCTAACAGAGTTGCAAAGAGGCCAAAGAGTTGGCGGGCGTCGATTCACAGGTGCGTCCGTCACAATGCTGCAGAATTATTTAATGCGTCAAGGGGACCGACCTGAGAGATTATGACGGCGTATGCCAAACACGGACAAACTCAACAGGGAAAAAGAAGAAGAGATTGCAAGTTGAAGCTCAACGGCAGGGACACTTGACAGGATAGTCACTAAATGCTAAAAAAAAAAAAAAAATGTCTCAAATGTAAACCATTTGCGACCCGATCACAACAACCCCTACATGCTGCGAGCTTCACAAGGCTGGAATTCATGGCAGGGTCACCACTGAGAAGCTGCTTATATCCAAGGCGAGTGCACAATGATGTATAAAGAGCTGGAGGAGTAAATTTGTTTCTTGAGGAATGGTCCGAAAATCCACTACACACAGTCCAGGACTCGCGTTCAAGGCAGCACTTCAGGAAGGTGCACTGCAGCCTTCTATGAATTTCCACTACCTACATATAATACCAATTTAATAATAGACAAACACACTGATTTAAAACTGAGATACTGGTTCCTGTTGTTTACCTCCAAATTCTTAGCTTACCAGTCATTTTGGAATCTGTCGGAATGGCCTGTGTCCTTTTGCAGGCCATCAATATTCTTACAAATTTAACCTCAATTAATCATCCATAATGCAAACAGGAACCTCATTTATGCAACGTGCAGCATTCAGCTGAGAAAATCAGGACGCTCTTTTGCGCCTTGGGTACACAGCTACGTTCCGATTGTACGCCACGGCTGGCTGAAGCTCAGGAGACGTTCAATCTCCCCATTACCCCCGTGGCTGGTTACGTCACCATTAGCCACTAATGAATCTGCGTGGTGCCTTATCGACATTTAATCTTTATTGATCTGCCAGCCGTTTAATGGATTTCACAGCTGTACAAGTTTACCGCCTTCATGGCTTCCACCAAAAGGCACGCCGACCCCCCTGAGGGCAGCGAGCCTTTTAATCTGACGTCAAAAACGTGAAATGACTCGAATCCGGGGGGCCGCTCCACAGCAGGAAATACAGTCAGTGTACTCTAACAAGGCAGGAGGTGTTGCGATTCGCATTGTTTAGTCTCAAATGAGGTAGCACTCACGCAACACTAATCAGTAGCACGTCAGGTGCCGACGTCACCGGTGTCACACCGTAGCCTCGTCGTTTGGTTCCCATACGACACGTCGTTCCTGTTCCATTACTCAGTGGGGGACTGGTCACAGAATTAAACAGCTGCTTCACGTGACGAGCGGGGAAAAGCTAGGGGCGGCAGACTTTCCCTTCGATGGCCCCTCCTTACCTCGCGGTCTGGTGCGGCGTGCACTTTACTGTAGTTCAGCGGACTGTCCCAGGTGTCCTGCTCGCACAGCGCCTGAAAGAAGGCGGGGGTCCCCCGGACGCTGGCGGACTTAGTGGGCGAGGACGCCGGGGTGGGCAGCGACTCCCCCGGAGGTGCCGGTGGCGGGGCTTTGGCACTGTCTCGATTCTTCTTCATGCTCAGGTCCAGCGTGCCGTTCTCGTCGACCTCTATGAGGCCGTCCTGAGTCGAAGACACAAAAAAGTCCAGGAATCACACAAAGCTTTTTTTTTTTTTTCTCGTTCATTCTCTCAAACTCTTACTTATTCTAAAAACCCTGAGAATTATTCATTCATCCACCCATTTTCCAAACCTGCTTGTCCTACGCAGGGTAATGGGTGTCCAGAGCCTATCCTGGAAGCTACAGGGGCAAGGCAGGGAAAAACCGAGGATGGGGCGGCAACCCATAAGCAGGGCACACTCACACACCATTCACACCGATGGGCAATCTGGCAACTCCAGTTCACCTTAGCATGTTTTTGGACTGTGGGGGGAAACTGGGGAACCCAGAGGAAACATCATGACGTCACAGGGTGAACGTGCAAACTCCACACACATCTAGGGTGGAGACTCGAACTCAGAGGTGAGAGGCAACAGAATTATTAGACCAAAAATTTGAGGTTTCTTAAGGTGTTTTGAAAACAATATAAGTCCTATAAATAAGACACTAAATAAATAACTGTTTTAACCTGTTGTGTGGAACAGATCTTTCACTCCATCGCATAGGGCCTTGAAATTCTAAAAACGATCCCTCTTGCCGCTGAGCGGAAAACTCAGCCGGGCAAACAACTCGAAAAGCTTTTCAGATTCAGCTGAAGTTGGCGTGCGCGGACTTTGATTAGAAAGGACCAGACAATGAGGTTAGCCTGCACACAATGGCCCCTGCCCAGATTGCCGGCCAATTGTTTTCTGGTGACAGCTGTGTCATCTGTTTTCTAGGACGCGGCACCAAGATGGCAGCTGGGACTGCTGGTTTTAGGTCATTGCCGTCAAACCCAAATTAAAAGAGCTTAATGCGACGTAAGTTTTCATCACCGACAGATGCGCACTGAAGTAGGTGTTAAAAACGACGGGGGCGGCTGATGCACAGTCCAGTTTTGATTCTGTCAGTCGTATAGACCTCAAACACACTCAGAATTTTCCCGACTTCCATTTATTTACAGGCAAAACAGGGACCGATCCCAGCGCAAAACCTAAACCGACATGAACGTGCGACAATACTGAGCTTCCTTGTGTGACCGACTCATTATTTCTGGGTAGGAACTGACCTCTAAACTCTCACGCTATACACACACTAATCCACCTGTACCTATTTACATATACACCTAACTGCATCCACACCTATATCTCAGCACACCTATCTATACCTATTTACAAGTACACCTATTTAAATTGATACATTCTTCAACAATTCCTTCCCCTCATCCCTGACACTACTTAATAATAGTGCTATGATAGAGAGCATCCACTAAGCGATGTTAATGAATCCCGCAATGCCTGGGTTTGCACAATTCTCTCACATTAAACATATTGTTTCCTCACAAGCTCTCCAAAATTTTAATCCAATACAAAAATTTCACAGTAAGTCAGAGTGATAACTTTTTTTTTTTTTTTCTTCTTCTTCGCTGGGAGACAACCTGTTTTTCAAGCAGCAGTGGATTCGAAACGTTTCACGGACCAGCGACATTCATCTGTTAAGTTTTTCACCATTCGCTCTTAAAGATGTTATTCCTGTCGATAAAAAGACACGGTTATGTCACCCGTCGCATCGTCCAAGTTCTGCCTCCCTCTCTCCCTGACACCCTAGCTCCCAGAAGTGTACAACAAACATTTCATATTCATAAATGCTTCCTGATTCAGAGCGGAGTCGGGGACAAACATGCAAACGCTGTTTAATTCATGCGCGTGGTGTACCTGGTGCGGGGCCACGTCTGTGGCGCATTGTGGGGGTGGCCAACCTTGGCAGGCGTAGCAGCGAGAAGCGAGCTATAGGAGCGCTCAATTGTTACCCTCCTCAATAGCCATACGCTACGTTAACTGCTATGTAACATACATTATATATCCATGCCACTGTAGGTCAGGCTAGCTACTTCCAATTATAGCTATAAACACAATACAAGTTTTAAAAGCTAATCGTTATATAAGTGAGATAGACCCAAAGGTAAATGCTATGTTACTTAGTATAATAGGGAACTATGAACATGCTAAAATGCAAAAACTTTAAAATGGTGTGGCATTAGCTTTTACACAGACGTGCACACACACACACACACACACACAGGTTTGTAATTATATCTTTGTGAGGACTCTGCATTCATTTCTATGGGGAAAACTCTAATCCTTAGAAAACCAAATAAAATCCATGGAGATTATGGATATAAATATGTTAAAACTTAAGAATTAAAATTAGTGAACTGCTACGCTAGCTGTTTGGAATTCTGGCTCTATGTTCGATACGACTAGAAAACTGGGACAATCATAACGGCGCAGGACGTCATTAGAGCACTGAAGTCTAGTGCTGCGTCAAAGCCACGGGCCCCTCTCCTCCCAGAGCTATCGCTCCTCTCCCACTAGCCGGTCGCGTTCCGTCCTCCCGTCTATCTGAGAGCGAGCGTGGGGGGGCGGCGGTCGGCCTCGCAGGCCACCGATGGCGCGGGTGCGGGGCTGTACCAGGTGCAGGGTGAGGACGCCTCCCCCCCCCCGACATGAATGGAGACGCTGCAATCTGCATTCTCGTGAAAAGAGTGGGGGGTGGGGCGCGTTAAGGCACAACAAGGCCTACTTAGAGCCAGGCTCCACCAGGACTTAACAAAGGGCTCAACTTTCAAACTGGTGCGCATTGGACAGGGAGCTGGAACAATGTAAGGGAATAAAAGACGTCGGCTAATGAATCCGAGTGCTGATTGGCTTAATCCACCAACCAAAATTTTATATGCCACCTGATGGCGGCGGGTGCTAGGGGCTGATCAAGCTCAGCTTAGCCTGGATAAAATCTTACTAAACAAAATATCTTCCACCATCTGCAGGGCCAGGCTGATTTCCGTGCGCGCATTATTCAAAGTTTTTTTTTTTTTCTCCACGTTGTGGGAAATGCGTAAACTACATGCATGATTGCGTGTATAACGAAGGGGAGGCTAATAGTGAATTCAGATGAAGCCCCATTGTCTTTCTTCCTTTTGATGTAATTACTAGTGTACATTAAAGCTTTATTGGTAAACCTCTTGTTGTTCTTCCTCCCAGAAGCTCAGTCTGCCTTGCCAAAATCACTCTTTTGATGTTTGTTGTTTTTTTCTTTCTTTCTTTTTTTTTTTTTTTTTTTCCCCCCTCCACCCCGTTTTGTTTTTGCGCGTGTGAGTCAGGGCCACGTTAAGCGTCGCACTCGCATACCTGGCCAAGTGGACTCGACTTGATTACCTTTGTGGAGGGGCCCAGCGCCCGGGTCGCCAAAGGGTCCCCGTTGCTACGGTAGCGGGTGGACAGGTTGAGGATAGCGTTGGTGGCAGCGGTGGCCTGAAAGTCTTCGCCGGACGGGGCGTAGTGGCCGGGACTGAGGCCTCGGGGGACAGGGAGACGGCCGCCCGGGGTCAGCAGGCCGGGATACTGGGGGGGGGCTGAGGACACACCACAAGAGGCCACTCAGCAGAGAGCTAATGACAGCCAGGCGTAGTGCAAACATTCCGACCCCAGTTGTGCCATTACGTAATGGGAGCACAGCTGAGTTTGTGCTGCCTCTTAAAATAACGCGAAGAGTATCTGTCAAAGTAACGCAAGCACAAAGTCGCAAAGCCCCAAGCGATCGGCTTTACGAGATGCAGGTGAGTCACGGAGTCGCAGGCAACTTTTGCGGTCGCATGCACCTCCCGGTGATGATATGGCGGGCAGATTCCCGAGGCCTCATGGACTGGCTGACCACATTTTCCGCTAAAGGTACTGCCCGGTCGTGCGCTCGTGCGCTTGTGCGACAGCGGGCCAGCCGGTCGCCCAGGTCCGGATGCGTGCCGGTGGCTTACGCTCGCCGAAGTGAGGGATCTCGACATCCTGGCCGGACGGCGTCGCCGGCTGCTTGCCGAAGACCTGCGCGTCAAAGCTGGCGTGGTCAAAGCGGATCTTGCTATACTTGTCCAGGTCCTTCGCCAGGCTGGCTTGCAGGGAGGACACAGGGTGACCCAGCCGGTAGTTGTAGTGCTTGAATTCAAACTTCCTCAGCAAGCTTGGGGTCCTGCGGGTCAACATCAAAGATGGGGTGGGGGACCAATTACTGGAGCTACAACCTGATTAAAGGAGTACATCATTTATCACTGCCCATCTATTCTGTAGAAATGATCTACACGGTCGATTTTCTACACTGTCAAATTAAGTATTTTATATCTGTAACACATATTTTGATGTGTGAAAACACAGATACGATTGTTTAAATTGAGTCTAAGATATTAATATGCCTGCCTTCGAATAAGTGATATTGTAAAAAAAAATAGTCTATGCTTGTTAGGTCATAAATGGGATTAATTCATGGTTGCATAATGACTGAGGGTGAAATCAAATTACATGAAAGGATATTAGCAGACGGAGAAGAAAACAGCTTGTGCCATAATACCACCCCGTCCACTACTGCATTAACGGAGAGGGGGTAAGGAAAAATCACCCCATGAACCTGACCAGAGAAAGCAGTTAGAAGATGGGTGGATGAATAGATGGATGGATGGATGGATGGATGGATAGAAGGAATGAGACCCATAAATCAAACAATTCGAAGAATGACAGTACAGAGAAAATGGGTATTTCACAGATGTATATGACATCCACACGTTTCCCAGAAAGAACAGCGATGCCTCTAGTATTTCCGTAATTGTTTATACACTGTAATTCGTCATGTCAGTCTTTACACAGGGAACAATAAATTTTAAAGCCTGAATGCTTCAGAAAGTTAAACTACTTAAATGGCGTCACAAAGGCCCTGGAGACTTCAGGATGAAAAGAAGCAGGGGAAGGTGACAGCCAAACCAAGGCAGCCTTTGAGAGACGTGTCTGTAGGGCGTGTTTATGTCACGTTAGGGCGACACGGTAAATCTAAGGGCTTTCGGTCTCACCCGTGGATTTCCATCCAATGAAAATGACCTAAAAACAACTAGTTGAAAAAACAACTTTCTTTCCATTAAACTGTAACATTATAATGTCTGCACAATTTAGTTGTTGTGTAAAATTATACAGACCTTGTTATAAAACCATGTCTTACTTAGTGAATACCGTGAAAGTAAATTAGTAGTCTAAATATATCTAAATGCTTTCTTCCCAGCTGTGTTTAATTCCTACTTCACAGCACTGCTGGAAGTCGAACATGAATAAATGTACAAATGCCTCATCTTCGGATTTGAATATTAAAAGCAAACAAATTGCGCCAGTGTTGGTAATATACAAAGAGGAGGAGGAGAAGGGGGGGAATCTAGGTGCTACTTATAAACTTCTTACTGTGGTTTATTCTGCTAGTGGAGAGTCAGAGTGTTTGGTTTTTGATAAGCATACCTGGGGAAGGGGTCAGGCGCTTGGCCACATTTGGAAATGTCCTCCGATGGTTTCGAGATCTTCCCAGCAGCAGCGATGGGACAGCCTGAAAGACTGAAAAACAGGGAAAGGTACGTCTCCATTATGATGACAACTGCCAATGAGCAGAAACCCTGTGACGATAATGCTGCGTGACTAAATGCAGTGGTGAGCTCGACTGTTTTGACAAACTTGTAGCATTCCCCTTATCACTTAACTAACGTTTAAATAACTGCATACAATCACTGGACATTGACGTTTTCTTGTATTTTTTTAGTTTTTTCTTTTTGCTCTGTTCCCCCACCTCTCGGAAGTTAAATATTAATAATCTCTGCTACAGTCTGAGCGTTCCTGGAGCCTACATTACCATTAAACATGTGGCCGGGGAGCAGAGATTTACTGCGAGGAGGAGGAGGGGCAGCTGACGATGAGCAGCACGGAAGAAGCTACTCGGACGTACCTCCTGTGCGTGCTGCGGTTGCTGTTCACATGACCTCTGCCCGTACAGCCGGGGGTGGGACACTTCAACACGTTCTCGTGCAACGCCAGGACTTTTGGGGGGAAAGCACAGGAAGACTTGCATAAAGCACAGAGCATGGAGGCATCGCATACTTACTGGCCACTATTTGCGAAATGCAGGAAGTTTGCCTGACACCCTCCAGGATTACTGAAGGCCAGAGGTTCTTCACAGACGTTTGCTAGCTAAAAACAAGAACAAGCTAGCCAGATAAAAACAAAAACATTACAATGCTAAGATGACATTTACCACTCATTTCCTAGACTCTTCTGCAAAAAAAAAACCTCTTTGAACACCTCATGGGAATCAGAAAAAAACCTCCTTTCTGCTCCCAATCTCTCAGGATGTCTTGAATGAGATCTCTGCTACTTCACCCCTGCTCACTACTCGTCCTAACCTCAATTTTCACGTAACCATTTTAGTCATTTATTAACACCATTTATTTCTCAAGCAGCAACGTTAGGGGAAATTATTCTGGCCAGAAAGATACACGGTTAAAAATGAAACACAGCATTTCTCATGGTAATTCAAACAGCTCTGAGACTTTTCACTATTAATCACATACTACTACCCAAAGCTGAGGACTGACATGCAATCAAGAGTTTTCAGCGGTATATCGTGTGTTTATTTACATATGTCTGACCTGAGCTCTGATGCAATTTGTTTTAAATCATATCTTAAGCGTTTTTTGTTTTATATTGCTGCTGTTAACAGCGATATTTTCGCGATATCTCACATAGGTAGTGGTGCTTCACGCGACCTCCTGCACTCCTGATTATGTGCTTGTATTTCTGGTCTCTCTCCGTTGCTTAATGCACCTATTATTTGCACCCACCCAAAAGTCGATTTGGAGAACCGACAGATAAATGTAAATGCAAGAATGACACAAAAACGTTACGAGGAGCATGTTGCGATGCAGAAAGCGAGTGGCTTCTGAAGCTTCGCATTAGTTTAACAGCCCAAACAGGTCAAGTCCGCATGATACATCAGCGGAACGTGAATATAGGAAAGTGGAATTAAATATGGCAAACGTCCCTTTTTGAAATCTGTGCTGGTCGGGAGATATCAACACTCTCATCTGTGTATGTTAAGCATGGTGTAGGAGACCAAAGAAAAACATTTTTCCAGTAGAGAATTAAACCAGAGCACCGACAAAGAAAAGTCCCTAAAGTTATACTCTGTCATGTAAAAAAATGACAAACGTAAGTGCTGTCAAGCTGCAAGCAAGGGGCAGGTTCAACTTTGTATCCTTAGTAACTTTTCATTTCTATAAAGTACATAATTTCCAATTAGTTTGGAGGATGTGCCTATTTATTTTGAATACTAGATTGGTAATTCCTTTGATTTCCAAACACAGCTTCTGGTTTGAGAACACACATGCTTTCAAATTGAAAAAGTTAATTACATTTTTTGTTCCTTTGTTACTCTACTGTTTGAATGTTAAATGTTTGTTATGTTACATTGAAATTATTGGCCAAAAAAAAAAAAAAAAAAACAACCAACAACTGGTAATATTTTTTTCAAACGGAATGGTAATTGGAAAGGTCCCCGGCTATACTAAATCAAAGTTTATAGGTTTAATTCCACCAAAGGTGCTTGTACTTTAGACTAAATGAGATTTCAGAATAAGGCAGGTTCTTGTTATCAGTACTGAAAGGAGAGCGTTCATGGGCACATTACAGGCACATGTCGTCTCTCGCTGTCGTAATGAGCACGGCTCCAGCATGTCGATCTCTGTACGTTTGTGCCGTTTGGTTGATAAAAGCATATCCGCATCAGCATTTAAAAAGAGAGGAGAGCGAATTAGCCGCAGAACGCGGATGAACGGACAGCTCGCGGCCTCACTGCACTACCAATGACAGAAAGCATGACTCCATACATGCGACACATCCACGGTCTAAACACACTTTTTGCTATGTGAGACGTGACCTGCGACACTGTAAACGCAGGGACACTGACTGATTCATACGTGGCGCCAAGAGAAGGCAGCTTACTCTCCGGGGGAACTCGAACTTTATGGGGGCACCCCGACAGGCTCCGGTGGTGGGGGTAGAGCCCGGTCACGTGACCCGTTCCGTCACAGCCAGGAGTTGGGCATCTTATGTCCTTTTTATCGGAGCGAGGAGAATCTGCATGGCAAAAAAAAAATAAATAAAAAATGTGAAAGCATAATATTGTCTTTAGTCCAGAAGAGAGGCATTCCACATACCCATGAAAATAATAGCCTATAGAGGCTACAGCGCAACACACAGCAAAGTCGGAAGAATACATAATTGAAAACGGGTCCTTGACTGCATTAAAGTAGAAGAATAATAATTCCTGTGCTCAATGTAAATATCAAGACCCTGCAAGACCCTTATATTAATCTCTCGTTGCAGTTAGGCTGTGGTTTAGCTGAGGGCGTCCACATCTTAATGCCCATCTAGAGACACGATTACTGTAAGGATTACAGCATTCTGCAGCAGCCATTCCAAGAATAAGCACAAAACATGGGAAGTACTTTAGAAGGATTTAAGCATTATGCCTATGGTTAACTATCTGGTTGATTCCTATCAAAATCCCATATTCAGACCCAAAGATATACACAGTGAGGAAGATTTTGTCCTTTTATATTCTCTCTTACTTATATCAGTTTATTTTTCACCAAAATGTTTAATGTCTAAGAGGATTTTGCACCGTACACCCCAGTTCTAGGCATTTTCCCCCATCCTAATTGACATAAGCTTCCTCAATGACATATGGCCACTATGAATCATCGTGTAAACATTGGAGAAATAAATCTCATGGTTTCCTGTACAAATATAGCCATTTTGACCATTTGTTTTTCAAATCCCTATAATTCAGTAAATTAAACAACAAACAACTAGCTTTTTCTAAAATGCTGTAAATATGATGTAAATAATAAGATAACCAGTAACAGAAAAGCTTTACGTTTGAACATTATAAATCTGACATCTCCCAGCTGGAACATGATCCGACCTGTATTAGCTTCCAGTGTTTGCTTTTTTTTCGTGTGACTCAGACGCTACCCAGGAAATGATCTAAAAAAAGTTGTTCTGCAAAGGTCTGTGACATCCGTGTATGGGCTGTCAGTGTCACCTGCACCCTCGAGAGGGAGTTTAAGGCTTTAAGCTTTAAGAAGATCCCCATTTTCCAAGCCTATTTCTTTACCATAGCCTCATGTATTTTTACAGATTATATATTTTTATGTATTTTTTATTTATAGAAAAAGAGACTCCGCACCAGCCGTTGATTTATAATAGCTAGGCTTGGGGCAGCGCGTCAAACATTACAAACAAAACAAAAGCTTATATTTATAGGGTAACGCTGTGTTTTAAATTACTCTAATCTGCCACCGGGACACCGGGTGCGGTAATTTGACCTGCTGACATGGCGCACGGCGAACTCAGCTTCGCTCGTAATTTAATTGATCACATCAAATGACAAAGTGCTCATTTAATTACACCGGAAACCACAGTACATTTATGAGCTTCCCCCAGTACTGTCCCCTTCCAACTTTTCATTGACAGATGCTGTTTGTGATGGAGAGAAGTCAGATTCTGCTTCATTTATTGCAGTTGCATACATTATAATTATGAGCTCTGGTAACGGTTTGCAAAATTCTGCCGTTTCGCTCTCCAGAAGACCGCGGCACTTTCGAAGTCAAACGAGGTGCGTGTGGAGTGTCTAAAAAAACTGAGGCCTAATGTGCAGGGTCCATGCAGTCCTGGACCAGAATACAAAGTGAACTGGGGGCTTGTCCCTGATCTGAGCCCAGAATACCCTCCTGAGTTAGTCACAAAGCCCAAGTTCATGACCAGTTAGCTCACATTCGGTCTCGGCTGAGCTGAACACGGTATCGGAAACATCCAGACCTCCAGGCTCGGACTGCACTATAAATGAGGAGAACGTCCTGCTTACCTTTGCTTCCATTGTATCCACTGCGAGCTTCCATGTCCAGAAGCCTTTGATGCCTCCTCTCGCTGCTCATCTGCTCCAAGAGGAACCTGTCCATCTCCTTGTAGGCGTTATGGAGGACTTGTCTCTGCTCCGACTGGACGGCCAAGGCCTGCTCCATCAGGCTCAGGTTGACCCGTCCCCGGTCCAGCAAGTGCTTCTCCGCGACCACTGCCCGCCAGTCGTCCTCCGCATGGGGCTCCTCAGGTTCCTCCTCGCTGTCACTAGAGTCCCTCCTGTAGCTTAGCCCTCCAGGATGGAAGGCGCTGGCTCTACCCAAGTAGCCCTCCTGGACCGAGTCGGGCCCAACTCTGTCGCACTGACCCTCCTCCACCATCTTGCTGGGTGAGTCTTTGGGGGTCTTTGTGAGGCCCTGAACGCCATTAACCCTGCAGATTCGAGGTGGGCTGTCCCATTCCCCGGCACTACCATCAGAACGTGGCTCTTGGTGCCGCGAGGGGGCGTAACTTGAGTCAGACACCCCCCTGCCAGCCTGGCCCCCCTCCCCCTGCTCTCCAGCCTCCTCTTCCCCCTCTTTGTCCTCTGGGGTGCCAGAAGCGCCAGCCTCGAAGGGGGGGGCTTCATTATCCACATCCCCAGACCAGTTTTGTGAATAATGGGTCTTTGATATAGTTTCTTGGAAGGTGCTCTTGGAGAGGGTCTCATCTGGTGTATTTATGCTTCCATCTAAAACCACGGGTAAACGAGAAAAACAGGCAAGCGTTACTGAAGAGAAAGCGAATCATTCAGCTGGAGATTTCTCTTTTTTCTGCTTGCAAATTTAGCCTGTTATAACCAAAAAAACACAGTGAAATGACATGTTTTAGTAAAAATTCTAAGTGTGGAGTTTAAATCAGACCCTCCTATGATTTCTCAACACCATCCGCCTCACTAAAAAAAAGCAGGATATGCAGTAAATCTGGTTCAGTAATCCAGGAAGCTCACGAATTAGGCAGTATGTTATTTTCTTCTGTTCGGAGTTTTCCTAATCATGGGCAACAAGTCGATAAGAATCTGAATCACCAGATTAATGCAGGATTAGCTTATAACATCGTATAAAATTGCCGTGAGTGGTTTGGTAGCATAGAGGCAGAAGGTTTGGTCGCTTGCATTATTAACGTGTTCTCATTCTTAAGAAACTCGTTTAAGAAAGCCCATTATAACAGATTGGTTTGGGGGGATTTTCAAGGAGGAAACAAATGTTCCATGAAAGCATTTTAAGTCTGGAAAGTACATCTGCTTTCAAATATCTTTTGATTTGATCTTAAAAGTCAGGAAAAATGCAACATTTTATTCTTTTTTTCTGAAAGCAGAAAAACTGTAGCTGTGACGCTCTGTGGAAAACAAGAAACCATTCTTAATTTTATCTGTGTTAAAATATTTGACGTAACTAGCGAGCACTGCCTTCTCCAACAAACCACCATCCACCTGTATTTAGCCAGTATCGTAGCTAGCTGGAGAGCGTAGCCTTCTTCAACGAGCCACCACCCTCCTATATTCAGCGAGTGTGCATCGTAGCTAGCTGGAGAGCGCAGACTTCTTCAACGAGCCACGACCCTCCTATATTCAGCGAGTGTGCATCGTAGCTAGCTAGAGAGCGCAGACTTCTT
>JAODLC010000085.1:4279279-4299827 GCA_026781145.1 Hippopotamyrus pictus | reverse complement strand
ACCACCCTCCTATATTCAGCGAGTGTGCATCGTAGCTAGCTAGAGAGCGCAGACTTCTTCAACGAGCCACCACCCTCTTATATTTAGGGAGTGAGCATCATAGCTAGCTAGAGAGCGCAGACTTCTTCAACGAGCCACCACCCTCCTATATTCAGCGAGTGTGCATCGTAGCTAGCTAGAGAGCGCAGACTTCTTCAACGAGCCACCACCCTCTTATATTTAGGGAGTGAGCATCATAGCTAGCTAGAGAGCGCAGACTTCTTCAACGAGCCACCACCCTCCTATATTCAGCGAGTGTGCATCGTAGCTAGCTAGAGAGCGCAGACTTCTTCAACGGGCCACCACCCTCTTATATTTAGGGAGTGAGCATCATAGCTAGCTAGAGAGCGCAGACTTCTCTAGCTTCTCCAACAAATCACAACCTGCCTGCATTTAAGCGTGTGAGCATTGTAAAATATTTGAAATAACTAGCAAGCACCGGCTTCTCCGGACAATCATCTTCCTGTATTTAGCCAGAGAGTATCTGAGCTCGATAGAGAGTATCGACTTTTCCGATGAACCACCACCCCCCTGTATTTAGCGAGCGAGCATCGCAGCTAGCTAGAGAGCACCAACTTCTCAGAGTACCCACCACCTGCTTGCAACCAGCTCGTGGACATCGTAGCTGGCTAGCAAGCACCAACTTCTCCAGTGACCCACCACCCACCCATATCTCACTAGCAAGCACCATAGCTAGCTAGTAAGCACTGACTTCTCCGACACACAACCACCCGCCTTCAACAACCACCTATATCATACAGTTGGTCTCTGCCGGTCTGATGTATTTGGGACAGACGTGACTAAATTAACCCAGTCTTGACACAAGGGGCTAACACCTAAGCTGGCTGCGTAAAAATTAACAGGTTTTCATTATTTTGATTAAGAAAAATGTGAAACCTTTGAATTCAGCTGATGAAATCTGCATGTCCTTGTCACACATCCAGAGATTCAAACTTAAACCATGTACCAGTTTCTTCAGCAGATGGCAGGCAGTTTATATAACTTTATAATTTTATATAAATGTATATATACACACAGCAACAGGATTCTGCAATGTCCGTCTTGTAAGTCTCACCTGTGAGCCTTGTTTTAATACTAAAATCATTCATTTTCTCTGAGAACTGGAGTCTTGTTAGTCTACCTTTAAAATGGAGGAAATGAGTCCTTGTCAAAGCACATATTTCATTTTAAAAAATTACATTTAATAGAATTTTTTAATGCTATTTTAAGCATCAGTCATCTACTTCCAGGATTTTCACTCTTTCCGTCTGTCATATTCACATTATGATGGAAATGCTCCTAATGTTAACTTGTTTTTAAAAATTGCAGTTTGATTTTGAAATTAAGAGACTTTTTTTTTATATACATTTTCCTTCCATAATTCAGCAAAAGGCTTTAAGATTTCCCTCTTGTTGCCAATACAGTCAATCTCATAAGATTCAACATGAGCCACACAAGCTTTACTTAATTGAAAAGAAAAAAAAAAAACATTGTTTGTATCCAAGTATTCAGTCATGAAACATAAATTCATGATAAAGCAAATCAGAGGGTGACAAGATGATGGCAAAATTTTAGTCAGTCATGAATCTGTTTTACAAAAGCGTCCATTAAGGCCCTGTTTACCCCCCCACCCCCACACACACATACACACCACACCAAAAGAAAAGCCTTTTTAAAGCATCTGTTTTATGTAAAAATTACCGGTGAGAAGCGGAGAATCGCGAGCTATCATTTGGAATGACTCTCATCCTTCCGATCGCGGAAGCTAACTTCCCTGTGGCGTCCCGCATGTTTCTCGGGGATTTTTTAACAGGTAAATAAGTGATAAGTAGGCAATCTATCCTCTTAAGGACCTCAGCGTCACAGGGTGAACCAAAGATGCCTGTGACCACAGAGCCGAACACTACAGCTAGCGGGCTGTTACGATACATCACTTTCTAGATTCTTCCAAGGCCCTGCGCGGTCCATTCTGTAGATGATGAAGACGAGTTAAGGGATAGATGCTGCTCTTTGAAGGACGCGGCGGCAAACTTAATCTGAAAAGCACAAGGAGCGGCCGTACATGAATTACATTTCAAACCCCACCTCCCCCAGCCAAAAGAAAAAAAAAAAAAAAACAGGCTTTGCAGACATATGACAGCAATTTGTAATACATAAAGAGCAAAAATGCAGAGAATGGCATATTACACATGTTTTATAGTCTGAAAGAAGGGTTTAGTTCAAAATCTATCTGTTCAGCTAATTAAAGAAACGTCTGTCTCTTTGCATTGGGCTGGGATTTTGTTTTGTGTTTTTTTTTTTTTTTTACGTAAATAAATAAATAAGCCTCTGCGTGTGTGAGCTTCAACTCGTGTTTCAGAGAGACGTCTGTTTTTTAAGTACAAAATGGTACAGGATGCACTGCACTATCCAGACCAAACGGGATTTGCAAGGTGTGCTCCAGCCTGATAATCTCTCCGTGGCTGGAGACATTTAAATCTAAATAGATGCCATAAAAGAAGAAGAAGAAAAAAAAAACTGCAAGTCTATCCAACAAATAGATTAAAAGTTAGTCAGTTATGCTTAGTTACAATTAGCAGAGACAGGCGCTGGACACTTGTTTTTCATCCAGATGGATGCAGAGCCCTGGAAAAAAAAGAGAATGAGAGAGAAAGAGCGAGAGAGCGAGAGAGAGAGAGAAAAAGAGAGTGAGCGACAGGGAGAGGGGGGGAGGGGGGGGGACTTGGATCCCACCGTGGTTTCTGTATTGGAACAGGTGATTGGTTTGTACTCCAGAACAGCCATTACCGGAGTTCTGCAGTGGAGCAGACGCTTGGCTCTTGTAGACTGCAGTACACCATGACCAAATGGGAGGCACCCCCCACCCCCCCACCATGAAATGCAGGCATTCACAGCATCCCACAGGCCCCCTCTCGTATGGCCCCCCCCCCCCACCCCCCCGTCTTTCTTTTTACCCGCTGTAGCTGTCATGTCATTTCCATACGCAGACACCCCCCCACACACACACACACACACACACACCCCCGCTTTTTTTAAAGCGTGCTGGCATCTCCATGGTCACTCGCCCCGCTTCCGACCGCGGGCCCTTTCCTCGGGCGAGGATCCTCGGACATGATACGGCCTTTCTTCCTCCGTTTTCGTCGTCGTGGTTTTTGGGGGGGAACGGGGTGTGCGGTACGTGGAGGCACGACACAGATGAAGTTCGCGGGTAACACTGCCGACGGCTCGGCAGTGAAGAAAGGGTTATGATAATTGTAATGTAATATGAACTCGGGAGACAAATAAATTCCATTTCCAACGAATCTGCTCAATTCATTGAGCTATTCTCTTGGTCCATTTAACTACCCACATGTGTACAATAATGAGCTGTAGACATTATGCCTAATTATGCATATTTGGACTGTGTTAGAGGGCCTAACAAAAGCTTTCGAAAGCAACAATTACGTCTGTTGCTTGGTTACATAGTTAAAAATATACCAAATAAGTGCAGATTATAGGGGACGGAAATGCACATGTAAACCACGTGTATTGTTGCCAAAATGTTCATAATTCAGTTCATTAGAAGATCGCCCTGTTTTGTATCTACAAAGGACAGTGCTTTTAAATAAAATATTAATCGGCCTTCATCAAGGCATTTTTTATTTGTATTGTTGCCAAAATGTTACTGGTGGCTGGTCTAACACTCTCCTTTTACAAAAGAGCATACTTAAGATACAATATTTATGTTTCTGCCATTCCACAGGCTCCAGAGTGTACCTGGGTTAGATGCCTAGGCGTACAAATATAGGGAAGAACACTGGCGTCAGACGGGAAACGCTCAGCTTGCGAGCCGGCTGAAAATTTCACATATATATATACACTAGAAGATGGCCACACGCCTAAGATGAAGCGAGTAGCAAACAGACGCGAGCAGTGGTGTTTTAAGCCCCCGGATTCAGTCATTTTAGAAGGAGCCGGAAACCCTGGAGAGCAACCAAAGCAAATGGACAAAAGAAGCTGGGAAACCGGAGTTACGGGATCCTGGCTTTCGAAGCGCGGCTACGTGAGGAACCTCGGAAGGGAGGCCTCACGGTATAGTGTTTCAGCCTGCGGTAAACAATCGTGCCAGAGTTAGTGGCGGGGAGGAGGGAAGCGAACGCAACAGATGGTAGTTTAAAATTCAGCGTCAATTGTTCATCAAAACAGACAAAAACAACAGGACATCTGTCTACCTGCTGGAGTGTCGGGGCTCGGCACGTCGGCTCTGTCCCGCGCCGCTGCCAGGTCCTCGCTCTCGTCCTCGCAGGCCTCGCTCGGGCTGTAGTGACGCGGCTTCATCAGTAGCGACTTTCGCTTGTTGACGGGGGCGCCGGGCGCACCATCCCGCGAGGTCCTCTTCCTCGCCGCGGACGAGCACAAGCTTTGCGGGAGAAGGCACGGGGTGAGGCCCACGCGACAGACGTGGGGGCCCGCTCTGCTCCGGCCGCGCTCTGAGTCACCCGTCTTCGGCCGTTACTCTGCCAGTGTCTTACTTAAAACCGCCTAACCTTTTAACGTTTTAACGTTAACGTAACATAGGCAGCAGATGTATGCCCTTCAACTACAAAAAAAAAAAAACCTCCGGTTCATTTTTAGCTGTTATAATTAGATAGTTTGTTCAATTCCCAACACGAGAAAGACGACAACCATAATAAACATCACTGACGGCTTCTTCCCAGGACACAGTGGTCTGAAAATCAAGATGCATTCAGGCAGAGAATGAACAGTCAACCAGTTGATATCGTAACGTAACTATAGGCGATGCCGGTTAATATTTTGGCTGATCCGTTGGTGCGGAAGATGTTGGTGTCAACTGTACCTACAGCAAGCTTCACATTAAATCAACTTATATACTTATTAACTTAACTTAGTCCAGGTAACTGCCATTCAGTAAAGACCCGTTTAGAACCTGTTGTCTGAATTCAAAACACGTAACCACTCCTGTCTGTGCTAAGTGGTATATATAAACATAAATCACTCACAGTCACACTCACAGACAGATGTGCCTGTGAGGTTGTGTTTTTAAAGCATTAAAATTAACTCTCCGCATATCTCCTTCGTTGTGATCTCATGACGGCCACCCAAATCCATTCCAGGATGCTGTCAGGAGTTCTAATGAATAACCGTGTCTGTCCTAGTACCTCTTTCACACTTCTTTTGTCTTGCTCGGTGCCCTTCGTGATTTCGTTTTTTTTTTTGGGAAGCATGAACATTTTCCAACAAGGTTCACAACCGTTTCCCACTGTTGCTTGGAACTGATGTTTGCGCGGGAGACTGGATCAAATGGAGCCAAGATATATTTGTCAATTCATCAGACACTGCAATCAGTCCTAAAAAATATATATTAATAAATAAATATATTATTTATAATTTCATCAATATCATTTTTAAAAGAGCAGTGGGAGAAGTTTATGATGAACCTCCACCTTATAATACTGTATTTTAGTACCACCAACTATAGTTTAATATTTTCCTAAATTTTTTGGTTTCATTTTGCCCACTTTCCTAACAACTACTTTGACATTTTCACCTTCAGTGCAAATGTTTACAGCCGCCTGTGTTCAGACCAGCTTCTAGTTCACCATGTTGGATGTACGGATGTGTATGGAAGCGTTGGCTGTTAACATCCCCGCCCCCACCCAGCATCTGGACTGATCGATCACCGCGCCCCGCTGGTGTTATTGCTGATATGCTTTGTCAGAATTAAAGGCGTCAGACAGCAATAAATTCCTCTTTCTCTTCCAGCGAGATGTCGATACCGCGATTCTAAACAGTGGAACGGAGAAATGGGTGACCGTGTTAATGATTCAATCCGCAGGTGACCAAGCCCCAACCCAGAATTCAGGAGAAGGACCAAGACCATCACACGTCATCTCCAATTTATCCATCCAAGGCATGGCTGCACCCAACAGTCTAGTCTGCAAGTCTGCATTCTGATGCAAAAGCCAAACTATTTATGGTCTTTGTCGCTACATCTGTAAATTATACCTGTGACATTAACTGTATGTTTTACCACTAGTACTGCAGAGTAAAGGAAAGGAACACACAGACTCTAGACAAACACACACAGTCTCATGCAAAGCTTACAAAGTCTCACTCACCTAAGAGGCTCTACCGTGGTTTCTGCTGGAACTGCAGAGAGAGAAAAGAAGGGCAGCTATTTATAACTGATAACATCATTTTCACCTGTAACTTGAAACCTTTAAAATTATGTATTTCATATTCACAAGCAAGCTAGTACTAAAAACATCTTTCTGTCTACCCATCTCCATTGAAATAAGTAGTAAAATTAGCTAGACCCCTACATTTCCTTCACACTTATAATTCATACTGAAAAATATTAATTTCCATTATCTATATATTTGCAGTATATTTATTACCTTTATTATCATCCTAAAATGCCCCATTGAATAGAAGATTCCGCTCAAATAACAAATTGAGATGACTCACTCTAATGTGACCAAAGACAGTTGCACAATCAATCAACAGCAGCACTGGAAAATAAAAATCAGCCAAAAGGATACAAAAATCTTATCAAATAAGAATAAACTCTTTACTATCTTCTGAAGTTCTCATTCCCCTGTGCACACAGCTGGAGTAATGCACGAATTTTTTTTTTTTTTACCACCCTGAGACCCGCATGTCTCACACAGCTGATGTCTGTAGCCTGAAGCCACGCTGATAGAGAGGACTGCAGCACCGTGTCATTTCAATGCGAAACACAAAAACGCAGAATGCAATCAGGGGCTGTGGCTGATACACTTCATGCATAATTAAGTGACGCCGAACATTAAGTTTATCACAATTTGATATGGGACAACATTAATGTATTGTAAATATATTACAAATATACACAAAATCATCGCAAGCATGGAATCAAGTTAAAAGGACAGTTTGCAAAAGCGTCCGAATACATTTGAACTTGTTTTCGTGGGCACATTCGCTAAATCTAATTTGTTTTCCTCTGAATAGTTAAGAATATCTCTTGATGGCGACTTGTAAGGAATCTTGTATATCACTGGTCTGGCTGTTCAGCCTCATTCAAGCCATCCAACTTTGACAGTTACTTTTGCTGGGTGCTGTGTGGAAGCTAAATGAATACATCAATAGATCAATAAGAGAAGTGTTTTTCTGTTAATAACAGGGGATGATTGTATGTAAGCAATGTCAGACTGTTTTTAAAGGTACAGTTTAGTCTATGGGTAAAGAACTGGTCAGAAGATGCCTCCCAATACAGCGACTATCTGCGTTTCCGCGGTCACAAGGTATAAATATAGTGGTTGATTAATTGTGTTGGTTCTGAAGGCACATTCATACTAATAGACAATGGACCTGCGTTTGTTTGCAGGACTTTTCAAAACGTTACTGGCCCGGACCCTTCGGAGTCTCCTTAGAGGGGACGATGAAGGTCTGGCACAACCCAGTGGCGCCCGGGGTCAGACGGAAGCGGCCCACCCCTCCGCCAGCCTTTCTTTGTCCCTGAGCAGAGGCCTTACTGCTGTGGCAGGCAGAGAAGACCTCGCGGCTGGGTGGAGGACCTCGCTACCCGCCAGATTTCTAAATTCAAATTCATTTTGCAGAAGCGCCATGACAAAAAAAAAGGGGGGGGGTTGGCCATGCATTGGAGTTCCCCCTATTTTGGTGAAGTGAAGCCTGTGAGCTTCCCATGAATGTCGGGGATGCAGTAATGGCGTTCCGGCCAATGGGAGGGCACCTAAGAGGCTCTGAACACGCGCATAATGACGTCCCCCGGCTGCCAGTTTCAATCAGCCTCCCTATACAAATGCAGTTCTTGCCTTATTTAAAGTAATATTGATGTTTAATGCAGTAATTCCCATATAGGGCCTGGCCTGCTGAAGGGGACTCTGAAGCGGATCTGCAGGAAGTCGTCCTCGATGACGCAATGCCTGTTATTCTTTATGGCTTCATGGTGACGTCTGTCGCCACTCACCCTTGCTTGCGCTGCACGCCTGGGACCTGCTCTCCTCGCTCTCCGCCTCCATCTGTGGGAATACACGCCACGGGCACACGTTAGGCTGTGAGGCGGCAAACAGGCTGAGAACACGGCAGATTGATGGATGGATGGATGGATGGATGTATGGATGGATGGATGGATGGAAAGACATGAATGGATAGAAGGATGACTGATGGAAGGACAGATATATGGAAGGATGGATGATGGATGGGGATGATGACTGGATGGAAGGATAGATAAACAGACAGACAGACAGATCTCAATGATTTCTTACAGGTACTGAGAACATCCTCATGTGGGCCCTCCCTCACAAACTACTTTCTGAAGGAATTATTCAATGTTCATGTTCTGCATTTCAATATTTCATAATCCGGGCCCAATATGGAACTGCTTAAAAGTAATATTGTTATTTACTGTACTTGGCAGCATGACGCCAGTCTCCTGTAAGTTACATGCTTTGAATTGCTAAAAGAGGAATTATTTAAAACCAAATCAAACCAAATTATGTTATGTCATCTGAATAGCCGCTGTCCAAATCTAATTACTGCACAGAACCTGCAGAGACAGTTAAATTTATTTCATATTACACTTTAGTGGAAAAAAAAGACAAATTGCTACTCAGTTCAAGTACATAAAGGCTCAATTGTGCTAATAACATAATGATGCAGCAACAAAAATCAGCCGATCATTAAAACATGTCAAACATGCTATCTTCATGTATGGAGAGACTTGCCCACGCAAACGGGAGAAGTGAGAAAGGCGCACGGAGCTGGGGACTGCAGGAGACTCCCAGACGTTGGCCCGAGATGAGCCTCATTACAAATCATTCGGTTTGCTGTGAAAATCTGAACGGCGCCCAGAAGCGAATCCTGGGGTAAAATGCACACACACAGAGACACACGCACGCACACACAGACACACGCACACATACACGCACACAAAATAAATAAATAAAAAGCTCCTAAAAAACTTCTGGGTCGGTGTAAACCCGGTGATGCTAAATTATGCTATTAAAGTGCTGGAGGTACACAGTATATGTTTAGACCAAAATAGTTGTTAAAACCCATCCACTCTCCCCTGGCGCTGCTTGCGGATCCCAAATAAAACCTATTAAACATAATTATTCCAGGCTGATGGCAGTGTATGGTGGTCAGGGGCTGTGAAACCTCTGAGTCACAGGATACAGGCCTACTTCCTCGCTAATGGGAAGCATGACTCCACCGTCTCGTTTGGGGCTGTGATTGAAGGCACTGACCTGTCATACATTTATAATAGGGGAGCAGGTGTAGCAGTGATGGACTTTAATTTCCTTTAATAAACCTTTTATATGGCACACTCTTACTGCCACCCTGGGCTCTCTGAGGTCCTGCTCATAATAGCTTCATTACTTTTGATTACTGGGGCCCTATTGAGACAAACAACTCCCCAACACTATAGATTACATTCTGTAAAACTAATGTAGCCGATTAGTTCATTACACTCTTCCCCATCATACAACAACCAGCACATTTAACAAAAGCCCTTGAAAGATAAAACTATTAAAAGTGTTGATCAGCTTTTTGGCTTTATAATGCGGAGCTGTTTAATTTTACGACGCGCAAATTCTGGCATGTGACAGCGAACAGAGCCGTACATTTTAAACATTCGCTTTGGACTGCGTCCTGCATCAAAATCGATCCTGCATGACAACTAACTGCAGTGACGTTTATTCCCTAAACATTTCCTGTACTTTGCACATGCTTCTCCTTACTGACATGAACGAACATCAGTTACATACTCCTTCATTTAAACATATTTAGCATAAACATAAACCACTCAATTTTAACACTGAGGTGTTCTACCCTCCAAAAAAATGACCCATCTTGCCAATCCATGGACAGAGAAACTGGAGTTGTTCATTTAACACTGAGAGTGTTCCGATAAAAACTGTATTTCCCTTATCAACACTCCTGAGTGTTAAATCACCAGCATTTTACATTTTTGTAGTCTACAATCCCATAAAAGATCCCTGTGTCATCCAGCCCTTCTGTTATATGTAGTTATCAGTACAGTTTAACTTCTGTTTGTGTATTGTGCCTGACTAGATCTTCTCAGGCTTTATATGAATGATACTCTCTGTATAACCATGAATTTGAATATTTCTCTATAACATGTATAATAATCCACTCCAGCAACTGAACTCCTTTGCATTACAGGTTTTCAGGAATGCACTAGAACCTTCTGAACAATCCTGTATTATACCTGAGGCTAAATGCTAACATATTGTAAAACGATAAATGTTTTTTTTTTCTCCACTGAATCTGCACTACCCACTGGAACATAAATGAGGAAAAACCGACCTTAATTGAAACACAACTGTTCTGTCCCTATTATTTATAACATTGCCCAATTTCAGGTATGAGAAAGAAAAATACACAGATACCCTTGTTCGGCAAATAAAAAGTTTCGTAATGCTCATTTAATACAGGGCTCAGGCATACCTAACACACAACGATCTAGCTAGCATTTACTTGTTGTGATAATTAATGGCGATATTCTATAACAATTAAAAGAATGGCCGCAAAATCGCACTAAAATAGCCAAGGAACAGATGTTTGTTCTAGGAGGCATTCAAACCACACATCAAGTTAAAGCGTGGACCTCCTGCGTGAATCCCAGGTGGTGCATAGGTGAGACTACTGCCGAAGATGAACCACCCATGCACGAGGGAAGAGGCCTGTATCATTACACAGTTACCTGCTAATTTGCTTAATTAAACCCTCACCAGCAGGCATTTAATCACTTTAATCAAACAGACTACACATTCCTAAGTAGTCTAAAAAATAATGCTATTAATTACATGGAGATTTATTTACAGGATGAGCCCCCCCTCCATTGCACCCCCAACCCACCCAGTGTTAGGAAAGTGTTGCATTGGACATTATGTGGCAGGTGGAAGCAAAGAAAGGCTGTGGGACTGTGATATTCGCACAACATCGACGACCAGGACAAAAGAATAGAGTATTACAACGGGCCAGTGAGAAGCAGCGCTAAACTCGTACAAGGAACATGTCAAATTAAAGAGCAATAAACACATTACTAGCCATTCTATCTTTAAACAAACTGCTGCGTGCTTTCACGGAGGGGTACTCTGAATTGCACGCGTTTGACATGCTAAGTGAAATACAGGGAAAACTTGCGTCCTTACCTTTGCTTGCAGTTTACGCGGTAATTTACAGGAAGCGACGGAGAGCCTACGCTGGTCGAAGCACGTGGACGTCTCTATCTGCTTCAGAACGTCAGCGCGAATTTCATTCTCTGTGGAAAGACGGAGAGGGACGATGAGAGGGGGGGGTGGGGGGGAAAGCCTCATACGTTCAGGTTGTGTTCAGCCATTGAGGTCAAGAAATGTACAGAGGAGTGAGAAAAGGTATCTGAAGGTGTGCCTGTCATCTACAGGCTGCATAAATGGAGATGCGCCCACTCTGGCTGGCCTCACGCAGACCCTCAACCCCTTCCCCCTGGCACACCATCAGTCCCCCAGCTTTGACATGCTTCCGAAAAACCCATTTCTTCAAACCACTTCCTGGACTGGAGCAAAGCCTCTCGGGAAGCCTCTTGGGACCGGGAATCACAGCAAACTTATCCGCTGGAAGCCGGGTGCGTGAAAACGACACCAGGGGTCCGGCGGAACTTGATCGCTGACAGCGGTTTCCGCCGCGGGTGTCTTACGAGGTTCGCGCACCTACATGGAGAAGCTCCCGCCATCTGGACATCAGAGGGACATCAGATCTGGGACGCCGCCACAGAAACACCTTCAAAAGCGCTCGCTGGGCAAAAACTAAAGCACGGTTTGCTGTATGTTTCTAAGTCAACGTGTCCCATAAATGGAAAAATTACAACTAATTTTGACTACACCTTTGAGGCCTGAGGGCAGAGGTGACCAAGAAAGTTAAGCCACATTTTCCTTATTTTTTTCTTTCAGTGGACTGCTGACCACAGTTCATCCCTATTCTACATTTTCACAAGCAAAAGTGGTTCCCCATGAACCTAGCGCTCACAGAAGAAACTTGGCCCGTCGTCAGGAAGCGGGAGACTAAAGAGAGGCAGAGGAGAAGCAGGCTGCGAGCGATACTCCATCTTTAACAACTTATTAGCGAGAGAGAAATTAAATTGCTTGCGTGTAATTAATGCAAACCGTCCAACTGGGGAAACAAGGAAGAGCACAATAGGCGAAGTGTAGAGCAAACTGTGCCTGAACACATGAGAGATCTCATTACAGACGTATTTATTTCTGTTAGTTCTTACTGAGTCGCAAAAAAAAAAAAAAAAAAAAACACCCTGGGATCTTAATTATAGCGCTGTGAAAATTTCCCACACAAAGCAAAAGGAACCGATTTAATCCATTAGCATAAAAAAGACACACTAATAATTGAACCTGGTATGTCATCTGCTGAATAAAAAAAAAAAATTGCAAACCCCCCACACACACACACACACACTCCGACCCCCCCCCCATCCCCGGCCCCACAAATAACACGTCTCCCTGGAGCACTCGCCTCTGTGCCGGGGTGGATATCTCGGGGGACTCTGGGCTTCCTGAAGCCTGGGCTTTCTGTGTGGAAACCAGACCACTTGCTGTCAGAGGCCATGGCCCTCTGCCCTCGCCCATCTGCTAGCTCTCCCACCCCAGAAGACTGGGGGCAGAAGCGGAAGGCCTCGCCACTCGAACCACCACCGTCACCCGCCCCCCGACGCTACGGAAAAGGCCCCTGTCAATCAGCCACACGGCACAGTTGCCAAGCCTCTTGGTTCTTTTAATTTTTTAAGAGGTTAATTGGTGGAAAAAAAATCTAGAGTAATAGTGGATAATATTACTGCTCGTCATTTCACCCAACAAATCATTCGTTTTTGTATAGTAAATAAAAGGTTCATCCTTATTAGTATATATTATAATACAGCATGTTTGTAAATAGTATGAAGATATTAAGCAAATGTTTTCAGTCTTTTCTTTATATTTGTATTGCTTGGGGGAAGAAACTATTTATAGAAAACATTAAAACACCACATGAAAGGGCCATCAGATGGCCCAAATAAAGCATTTTGTAATAAGTTAAAACAGCATCTCACACCACGGAAAACAAAAATAAAAATTGTTACCATAGACAGAAAAATTTCCACAAAACCTAAGATTCTAATTTTTTATTTGTACAAATTGATTTTGCACTGCATTTCTGTGGTGAAGACGGCATCAGAAACTCTGGACGAAATTGCAGCAAAATTATCGAAGGCCGCGGCCGTTGGAAATCAGGTAGAGAATCATACAGGAGAATTACTCTGCCAGATAACCAAACTGGATGACCAAGATTGATCCTTCTTTCAGGCTGGATGAGTTTAAGTTAGTAAAGCTGGATTAGTAAAACACACCGTACACAGGAATACAACATGTACCTGGGCCTGGATCAGGACAGGAGAGTGCTAAATAAATTCTGTGCTATTCTCTGGTTTATGCTACCTCCACTTATAATTATTACTGTAATTATTTAAAATGTCTTTCTTAAATCCAGCCCAACGATTTTCAGGTTAAATTAAAAGCTGCAGTATATAAATAATCGCACATTTGACAATAAGCAAATGACTGAGAAATACAATTCCGTGCATTTCTAATAAAAAGTAAACATCCGACAAGCTACTAAATTAAATAATAAAATTTAAGAAAAAAAATCACTATAGATTAGGGTGAGGGCTAACAAAATCACAGTTTGAAATAAAATGCTAAAATAAAAGTGCACATTATTTTAAAAAATATATCTCACAGTGGCGCTAGGCGAAACTGATGAATGAAAATTAAAGTACATAAATAAAAAGGAAACACAATAAAAATGTCAGCCCACCGCAGACGGCCAACTGTCATGATTAGATAAGACTTTCAGTATAATTACTGTATAAACCTGCGTGCTCAAACAATGAATAAAAGCAGCGTGCAGACTCTATCTGTCCCCATACACAGCCTACCTCACAAAGCCGTGTCCCTCCTCCCTCTCGACCTTTCTTGGGCAATATTAGTTTGCGTGAATTATGTCGATGTTTGGATAAACCGGGCAAGGTCACCGTCTGATTCCCTCCCTTCCTCTCATCCCGGCGGCGGACTGAACGAAGGGTTAAAAAGTAGAATGGATTTAATTATGGAATGAATGGAATTATAATGCGCCTGCAGCAACTTTTTCTCCTTATTTATTAAAGCAGCTGACGGACCAGGTTTGATGAGGCACTTCTGGCATAATTGAGTCATCACACAAAGAGGCTTCCTCGCATTCACAGCAGTTTTATCAGCAGCAAACAGACCTGATTACTGGCAATTACACTCTGATCTGGGGAAAGCTGGGGGGTTGACTGTGCGGGGTAACTTCTGTGTTTATAGTTTACCGGGGAATAATATCCACGTTAATTTCGCATGCTAAGTGTTTTCTATTTCTGCATAATAAAACGCACGCAGGGGCGAGATGCTACAATTTGCTTTAATATTTCCTTGTAATGAATGTCTAAATGCACCGCGAACAGCTAATAATTGTAGCCGAAACATCTAAGAGAGGGCCTCCTTGTTGAAAGCCGCGTGCCCCCTCCCACCCCGTTTTTTCNNNNCCCCCAATTATAAAAACACCGTGCAAATTGTTTAAAACAAAAAAAGTGTCCACACGCCATTATCACCCGGCGACCGTGTCGTGACACTAACCTCGTGTGTCCAGGGGAAAGAAACAAAAAAAAAACAAGCCTGAGTAAAATCCTAAGGAAGTCCAATAAAAACTGTTTTATTTTCTCCCCCCCCCTTTTTTTCATTGAAATTCAAATGCATTCATGGTGAATAAATCAAGCTGTGCTCAGAGAGACAATTTTAATAAACAAGTTTTTTTTTTTTTTTTTAAAAAAAAAAAAGGATTTTCTATTTTCATTGCGGCCTACTCCTCACCAGATGCCCTCTCCCTGAAACACCAGCAGCTGGACGTTGGAATAATAGCTGACAGACATTTTACATGCAGGCGGAGAGGGGGGAGAGGGGAGGGGGGGTGTATATCAGCCTGGAGTTCCTATTCAGATCAGTCCCTGCACCCCAACACTGTATTTTCAGGACTTTAGAGTCCCTCCCTGATCATTCACCATGTGTGGACATAATATCGGCCATAGCATTTATTTACACAAAGTGGTGTTTTACAGAAACGGCTGGTTTTGTGTACGTTAAAAAATACAGACGCGCACGCGCACACACACACACGCATGCTCGTGCGCGCGGCACTGATTTTGGAGTGAGGCCCAGAACCGCTTAGGCCAGGGGCTGTTTGATCGCAGGTTGACAAGGATGTGGCAAACTGCTCCAGTCTTATGCTTCTGCGAATCGTTTAAGGCGACATTGCTGCGTCGTTCTTCAGAGAATGTTTTTTCTAATTATTATTATTTTTTATTTTTTTTAATTTTCGGCTTTTAAGTTGAACGAGTTTTTATGGGAGTTGCAGCTGAGGGTGACGGGTCACGCCTCATCGTACCACTTAGAGTTTGTTGTGGACGTTTAAATATCCATGAATGTGCTGTGGCAGAAACCATGGCGACAGAAGGGGGTGGGGTGATGGGAGACCATGGGTAAGATCACGCTACAGTTACATGCTAAATAGTAATTAGCAGGACGCTAACCCTAAAAACACCACGTAATATTTTACTTTTGTGAAAAAGACAAATATTTTGCATGTTTTAATATAAAAATCACAACATCGGTGATTTGTTTTTTGCTTTCAAAAAAGAAAATATTCTTTAAAAAGTAATCATATATTTTATGCATTTAATTTTGAAAATCAACTACAGATGCAAACCAGCAGTGACTATTTGTGTGTAAAAGCATGCCTAAGTGTATGCTATCACTATGACACTCATTCAAATGAAAATCATTCCCCGGAAGTATTTCGCGTTTAACAAATCACTGGCTAAATGTTGCTATCTTGCCGCGTCCAAGCGCAACAGCGGATGTTACACTTTTAACAATACGTCTGACTGACAGGTATTGTCTAAATTTAGAAATAAGCTTTCGGAAAACTCGGAGAAGCCCCGAAGCATCATTGGTAGGAAAAACAGTGAAACAATTACAGGATTAAAGCATTGAAGGTCTACTTTTCATTAGCGGATCAAATTAACTGGAGGATAAAACTCAGAAACAAAAAGCCAAGGACCTTTCAGAAATCGCTGCTAACTAGCGACTCCGTCTCTGTGGGGAGCTGGGTTCTGAAACCCACTGAGTAGAAGTCTAGAGGACAACTGTGATTTCAGATGTACCAACCGAGCAGACACCCCAACCGCCAAGTAAAGTGTTTTGCGGGCCCTGCCAAATTGGGACTTTCACAAGGGGAGCTGCCTTTTCATCAGTTACCCAAGACGGAGTCGTTTCATTAAAGAAAAGGCCCTCTGAATCCTTAATGCACGACGAGGAGCCTGGCTCAGTGCTATAACTTCACTAATCTGCTCTGATGGCATAAGTAGAGGGGAAACTTGTTATTGGAAACACTTATTGAGTGGCAAACGGGAGTATCAGACGCTGACACCTCCACCGGAGAGCTTTATTAACCCCGTCTTCCCATTCCAAAGTGATTGCTGAGGCTTCCCTGCAAATGCAAACAATCTGGAGGGGGACCAGATCGACTGAAAGAAGTAAGAATGCCCAGGCAGCCTCCCTGTCCCGAAAGTACGAGACTCTGGATTCCCCTTGGGTGGCAAAAACTAAAAAAGGGGTTTGCATTGTGACAATCATTGTCTGCACGATTCTCATCTATCTATTGATCTATCTATCTATTTGAGTGTTCATTGGTTTATTTATTTTCCATTGGGATCACACACACAATTTTTCTGAGGTTATTTGCGTAAATATGCGGTACAGGAAAACTGAAAGCGACTGAAACCTGAAAGCGCAACATGACATAAGGGCAAATATTGATAGGAGTACGATATTGGTGACTTAGTTCAATCAGCTACACGACGAGCGAACAGACTCAGCACTGGTATCTCTTTCCTTAGGGAAATCGATTTTGACTAAAAGAGGAGTGGGACCAATTTAAAAGGCCAATATCACAGTCGTTTTCACACGGCATTCCTCAAATTCAATTAACCCGTTACGTGACAATTAATTTGCACGGCTCCGACGTGCGCGTCCGCGCCGAGAGGGACGTTAATGGCATCCGCCTTCCGTGAAGTAATATCGGAAACAATAGCTAGGCAGAGAGCCCGCGGCTTGCCGTTCAACATGGCCACGACCTGTTGGAAGAGTACACACAGCCAAGGCATGTTTCAGAGGCGACAGGAAGCGTATTAAGTTTACAAAATGGACGCTATCGCCGGTCGACAAAAAAACGCAGTGGAAAGAAAAACACACAGTACAAACAGCCCACTTGACAGTTTACCGCCGCGACAATGGCTCTTCAGCGGCCTGCGTGGAAGATGGGGGATTCAAGGACAGGTGCGACAGCGGAGCAAACTTGCGGCCCTGATTTACTGTTATCGCTGCAGTGTAATCCGCACCGTGGCCTCTTGGCGGGGGTCATTGTTCTAGCCTCAGAAAGGCCTTTCATGATTGAAGATGCATGAATGCTACCAGGTGGCCTGCGATTCGGGGGAGGGGGGGAGAGAGAGAAGATAAATAAATAAGGAAGATACGTGTCCGACGCTCCACTTAATCCCTAGTCCACAAAAGGTGCTGCTCCTGTACTTCGACGCCAGGGGAGAGAAGTTTGCGAGACGCCCGGCAATCGGTTGGTGAAGAATCGGCGTCTCGGCGCTGATTCTTAATCAGATTGCGCTGAAATGAACAGCCCGTGTGGCAGCTGTAGTTTTCCCAGGGTTAATTACCTTTCACTGCTCAGCCCTAATGAGTCAGCTGTTCATGTCATTAAACTCCACTTCATCCCGGCGTCCTCGTCCTCCGTACCCACTGCCGTGTGCACTTTGCCTACACGCTTCAGGCTGGGCGGGGGGGTGGAGGAGGCCGTCCCCCGAACCCGTACCGAAAAGCCGAGGGCCCGTCATAAATGTGGGTCAGAACTCTTCAGGTTCAGGTTCTGGGGACAGATGGCTAAATCTGCCGTTCACCTCCGAGTGAGTCAACGGTGGTCCCAGGGCCCAGAAGGCCTGTAGGCTCTTCAAGGGGACAATGTCACTGGTGACTAGGGACCTCCGTTTAAAGGCGGGTGGCAACCCCAGGCGACCTGCCTTGACCTCCCCCCCCCCACCCCCGGTGCAAGAGCCCCATGCATTCCCACAACAAAAGTAACTGGGATAGTCAAATGAGGGGAAATGAAACATTTCAGTGTGCACGCCATGGACACATGCGCACAGAACAACGCTGATAATTCTGAAGCACCCTACATAAACTGTTCTCGCAAAACCATTTCTGGCTCTGTAAAAACCACGGGCTCAGGATGTCGGGGGGGTTTTAAGTGATTTCTGCAACTGTGTGGCAAAATCCCGTGGCTACCTGGATTACAAACTTTAGTCCTTTAACTCGTGCCAGAATAAATCCGTGTTAACTCGGATTTACCTCCGGCAAACGAATTCCCAGTCCGAGTAAGCTTTGTCAGGAAGGAGCTGTACATAAGTACTTTATGCGATGAAGACTGGGCTAATGTTGGAATTTTGCAATAGTAAAAAAACAAAAAAAAAAAAAACAAAAAAAAAAGTTTACAACCATGAAAAACTATTGAAGTATTTAATTTTCAAAGCACAAAAAAATCCTGCTGTCTTTTTATCTTTAAAGCTGTTCATGTATTTTAAAAGGAAGTTTCAAATTCAAACAGTACACGAAAAGTTTTGAAACCATAGCAATAAAAAGTATAGCAATAATAATTAAAACTTTTGAAAAGTTTCCCGTGAGGTAGTTAAATCAAACTGCACAGGTGGGATATACAAAATATTTACCCGTTAACAAAGACGGGCTGATTTATTAGCACAAGAATTGTAGATAAACTAAACATTCCAGAAAGAAAGAATTACATTTTAACAACATCTATACCAAGAATTTCAGAACATTACTGAATGAGTACTTCTTTCACTGAGGAATTCATTCAGTAGCAGCTAATCAAGTATTCACTTCATTATACTATTACATCCACTAGTCTGCTGTGTTCATTAAAATAATATCATATATTTCACAAACAGAAAACAGTTACTGCTTACTATCATCCTGTTCTGAGTCCCCTTTCAGTGATAACACACAGTTAAGCCCTTATTATTTTGTATGTCATAAAACGTTACCAGCACTCTGTACAGAGTCTCAATCCAGTTAGCCAGACAAGCAGATGGTCCGTGGTTACGACTATATGCATCAATAAAATGAATAATCTTTATGTAAATGTACATTTAACTGAACTCCGTGGTTTAATGAAAAGACAGAACTTTAAGACACGTCTTAATGCCCCAAAAAAGTTGCTTCGTGCTGAATGTGGCAGTGTACTGTGGTACTTTGCCATCCTGATATCATGATTTCACTAAAATTTACCATTTGTTAAGTAAACTAAAATGGCTCTTCTGTTCGGCCTCAGTAACCTCTAAGCCAGCACCTTTCACAAGATGTGTATTGAGGTCACTTATTTGCCTGAATAGTTAAAGTTCACTGAACGCATCACTTAAACATCTTAGATAACACCCCCTCCACCCATGCACACACCCCCATGAAACACACACACACACACACACACACACAGAGGCTGTGGAAACAGTCTCCCTGCTTCGACCAGAAGGATGGTTTAAAGTTTTAACCTGCATGCGTGCTGGAGGTGTTCAGATAATTCTCCAGGATGTGATGTGTGTTAACAGAAGCTCCCGTTCTGCTTTATCCTGAGGGTAATTAATTTTACACAGACTCTGCTGGCCTTTCCTAATTGAAGTGCTTAGCCTGCCTACCTCTCAGTCGCCTGCCTGACGCTTTAAGCGTAAAAGTCACATTTCGATCCCATAACGAGTAATTCTTCACTCATGGCCGAACCCGTGCTAGACACGAAAGCCTGGACGTGTGATCCACTAAGTGAACGGTAAGTACAAAAGATCCTTCTGACAGGCACAGAGGGAATTTAGAGAGGAAAAAAAAAACTTCTCCCCTAAAGCAGACACTTTGTGAAAATGACTTTATATCCAGCACAGAGCAGTATCTCCACTTCTTGAAAAGATGTTGCAGGAGCAGACAGATGCTTGACTTCCTGCTCTTGCCGTCCGCAGGCGAATCCGGAGGGCTTTTATTGATTTCTGCAGGAGAGGAGCTTTTTAGCACGCCTCGCAGGGGCGCTCGGAAAATGTCACTGTTGTGTTACATTGTTAAGCTGTCATTTGTGTAAAAGCTCCGAGACGCAAAACGCCGGCGAGCGGGCGGAAGCGCAATTTGCGGAAAGAGTAAATACAGCGGCTTTAGGGTGCCGCTCCTTATGATAAACATTTCCTAATTATACGGACGCCCGGCGAGAGGTGTACGCTGCAAAAAAAAAAAAAAAAAAAAAAAAAAAAAAAAACGGGGAGGGC
>JAODLC010000085.1:4252334-4267570 GCA_026781145.1 Hippopotamyrus pictus | reverse complement strand
CAGCACTATCGCAGATACTCCATGACACCATCACGGGTTGAGAGCCTATGTTTTGTTCCGAGTTCAGTTTTACTCGTCTCAGTAACCTGCCGATTGGGTCCCCCCCCCCCCCAGCAGCCAAACAGCAAGATCAAACCAGCGGCGAGTCCTTCGGTGACTCGTCTGGAGTCTAGCATCAGCAGGTGTGGGAGTTATCCGCCCACACAAGATCAAGTCCACAAAGAGTGTGTTAACCGCTGTCTTTATCAAGATTCTTGCACAGGTCCCGCTCCAATTTTTTCCCTGCGCATAAAGACGACCGTGCAAAACGACACTGACTCCCTCATGTTCGTGGCCTCAGTGCAGTCGCTAAGGGAGCAGCGCTAAATCAAATTAGCCTGTCAGTCTCCTGTCAAATCAGCGTCTCTGATTTCCAACAAACAAGTAGGTAATTACAGCTGTAGATCTGATAGGGGAGTTCTTATCTGTCTTACAGCTGCTGGCTCCTTGTGCGAAATTCAAAGGACCTGTGCAGATTTTTACTGGGAGCCTTTGATAGAGTCCCTGAGCGTAAACTCCAAACGACCATTCGAGCTTCGAGACCGCTGTGTGGGTCCTTGCGGCGGGCTAGTCAGCTGCTCCGTCAGCCCCTGTGTGGAAAAACATCAGGCCAGAATTCAGGAGAACCAGGACACCAGTGGAGGCAGCAGGATGTACATTATCTATAGACACAGAACTCTAACCAGAAGGTTGCTGGTTCAGATCCCACCAGGAGTTGTTTATGCTACACCCTTGCGAAGCCATTTCATCTTGAAGAAACGAGATGTTCTTGAGAAACATCGAGGTGCATAAAACGGTAAAACTGTCGGATCACTTTCCATAAAAACTTAAATGAAAATTTAAACAGTGGCACTGAGACCCCCCCAGGTACGGACGTCCCACCTCAGGGCTGGTGCGATTCTTCAAACAGTGTTCTCAAGCCCTTAAAAACTACCCCCCCCACCCCCAAGATTCCAGTGAATATGACAGGTTTTTCTTCCAGTCAAAACTACATGATGTAATAAACTGTACAGTGACACAGGCGCCGTCTGACGTTAGCATCACCTCAAGCAGCTGCAGGGTCAACAGAAGACATCTGGTCATTTAAGTTTCCAGTCACACCATAGAGTGACATTACCGTCACAGCTCAGCAGTAAAGGGTTACGAATTATACTCCCTAGAAAGGTCAGGCACATTAAAGTACGGCAAAGTGACATTTGAATAAACTTTATTCCTCTCTGGGCAGATGCGACAAGCTGGAGATTGTGGTCGGACTGAGAAGAGGCAGAGCTTTCAGTGGGATACGGCGATGAGAAGGAGATGCACTCCACAGACATTACGGCGTGAAACGCAGTTAGGGAGAGAGCAGGGTGCCCTACTTCCTGAACACAGGTGCATGCCACTTTAAAAGCTCGATATTTTTGTATCACGTATAAGGGATCAGCCCCGCGGATTAGATGATCATTTGAGGTGAAAAAGTGTGTAATATAAACTAAAATATGAAAACTACTCCATTTTAAAAACAGGTTCCTTGCAGTAGGGAGAGTTTGACTGTAAAATCCTATTAGAAATCCCATTACGCTACACTTCTGAGCTCCAGACTCCTTATGTCTTGCCCAATTTAGTATGTAAAATGACCTTTAAAAGGCAAGTTTACTGGGAGGAGAAAAAAAGCATTCTGTCTGTGCCATTCGGAGGCCGATTTGAGCATCGCCAAGAAGCCCTTATTAATGTGATTTACAATGTTGTGATTGCACGTATCACAGGAGGCTGTTTGCTGGGAATCAGGGCGCACATGTCCTTTCAGAAAAACAAAGACATTGATTATGACGGAAGTTACTCCAGCACAAGTAGCGGGGCTGTTGTGATTAATGGGGCCGGCCATTGATTTGCTTTTGTTGAAATCTTTGTTAACTTTTTTTCCCAGTCACAATTATCGCTTGTTATGAAACAATGTAGCCAATTAAGGAAGTAAAAATTAAATCTGTCGATGGGCCCATTCCGTGTAATTTCCAATTTTAAAGATATATTGTTCAAAACAAATCTGAATGTCAACACAGAGAGGACTTTTTCCTATGTGCATAAGAGACAGGTATACTTCAGCTTTTACCACATCCCCCATTCCCCCCCATCACCGGCAGTTCACTGATTAATTTATCATTCCAGGCGCTTCTATCCAAAGTGATACACTCACTTTTTTTTTGAGAAAGTAGGGTCAGCTAATTCCTGGAGCTATTGGGAGTTAAGGGCCTTACTGTAGAATCCAGCAGCAGAGATCAGTCAACAAAGCCTAGGATTTGAACCAACAACCTTCCGCTCACAGGCACAGAAACCTAACCCACTGAGCCACTTACCACATTTCCAACAAAAAGATCCCATTTAAGTGGCTCCTGATGCAAAGCGGTCACTCTTCTCAAAGAAAGAAAGAAAACAGCCTGCGCTTTTTTTTTTTTTTGTCTACAGGGCATTATGGGAGGACGCCGTGCTACGTGGCGTAATCGCAGGTGTCAAACCGTCAACCGTGCGTCTACCTGAGCTCCCTTCACAAGACACAAACACCGGGAAGAGCGTGTTTATTTATGCTCATGGAGGGATTGCTGAGGTTCGTCTCCCAGTCATCCGTTTGGGGGGTAGCCATTGTCCCGAGTCTCAATAACATTACAAAAGGTGCTTGACACACTTTGACAGCTCTCGGCTTGATGTTAGCTTTGGCATTTGCAAGTCAAATGCTAGTTTGAGTCTAAGAACTCAATCAAAAGGCGATGCACAATATTCTCCAGATTTTTCCCAAGCACTTAAAAAAAAAAAAGAAACTTCTCCCAGATCCAGACGTTTATACTCCACGATTTCTCGCATCATCTCTCCGAGATAGTGATAATACGATTTCTGTGTTTTTTTTTCGCTGTTGAGAAACAAACTGGATTATAAGCAGATCGCTACATAAACAGCTTTCAAAAGGAGGCAGCTATTTTAAAAGAAGCTGGAGAAATGCAAAGGAGGATTTAAATTTTAATTTGAATGTATTCCAGCAAGTGAAAGGTTCTTTTGATAGGGGATTTCAGCAAAGATGACGGTATTTAAAAGTGATAAACAAGCTTCGGAAACCTCAAGTCAAACACAGTGTTTGCTTCTTTCTAGTACGGGGAAAAAATTTGACGTGACTTGTGCTCACATCCAAAAAAAAAATTAAAAGTAAGTAATAGTACAAATGAAAATGTAAATATACAGAGCTATTTCCTAGCTATTTGTGTTGGCAAATTAGATAATTAATATAGAGCAGCCACACCAGAAACTTGCATATTAATATTGTATCTGTACTAAATGGAAGAGACCATATTCGCAGGTGATTTTCTAAATACATATATGAAAAATAAACCTACTTCATGTGTCTTCCAGAGACGAGAGCATACCTCAGCGTCTGACAGAAACGGTGTTTTGTAAGACCCTGCAGGAGATTTCCGGCAATAAATAGCAGACAAAAAGCAAAAAAAGGGGGGGGGGGGGGGCTTCATTCCGAAATGACAACGAGGCTCCAGTAACGGACAGCATCCATGAGAGCCGAAATGAAAGACATGGGTTCTGGGCCCGGCCCGGCATACAATATCGCTCCTCTACCAGAAGACCCAAATGGCAAGCAGCTACTCTTTTTTTATAATTGAGTCTGCCAAGGGTAAATCCAAAAATTAATATTGTAATAAGACAATGGACAATAGGATATTAATCGGACAGCATAATGATGTGCGAAGCGTTTGGTAAGAAGACGCAGCCAAAAAGCCCAGCGTGGACAGAGCCGGCCAGCGGCATCATCAACAAAATACCCATAAGACTAAAGTGTTAAAGGTACATTTTTTTAGCTATTTCACTGCATGGGAACCTGTGCCCTCTTATCCTCCAGTAACAAAACATAAACACACACCAGCACAATTGCACACCGCTAATTTATTTAGCGCAGCCATGCTAATGATACCACGATGCGGCTGCTTTCACTCCAAGCAGAATGGTACAACTTTGTCCATTTGTCAGGGCAGAAATCCCCTTTCTTGTGGGTTCAAGAGGCATGTGCCAAGCAGTTGTTAAAGGGACTCGGCGACGGGCCTTATCTGACAGCTGCCTTTCGCAAAGCTAGTGCTTTGGCCCTTGCAGCGGGCTATTATATTCCGATTAACACTGTGACATCCCGGTTTGGGAGGAGCTCCCAGGCTCCTGGAGATGGGGGGTGGGGGGCTGAGTTGCAGGATCCGGTCTGACCGCTGGTCCGGCGGCCCAAGAGCCCCACGCCACACAGGCAAGACAAAGGGTTACATCATGCTCCCGCATAGCTAATCCGATCATGGGCCGCCATTGTGTGTCCTCAGCACACAGCGGCGGAAGTGCCAAGTAAGCCCCATTCTGCGAGACTCCCTCATAGCGGGGCCGTGCCAGCACTGGGCTGCAGTTTCATGCGGGGGGGGGGGGGGTAGGACTGCGCTGAATTCGTCCACACAGCACAAGCATGCTTACCCTGTATCATGGACAAGGTCCCTGCAGAAAAAGAGCCCGTTCTCTGCTACCTCCGTGATAAAATACGGATGGTGTCCCTATTTACGTAAAAGTTACCCTACAAGCAGGCCACAGGGCTAAAACACAAAAGGCAGAATTTCAGACACCGTTAATAATAAGGGTAGATGTATATGTTCAAAGAAATTTCAGAGAAAAAAAAAACAGGAAAGCTGAAGCCGAGCTTATTGGAAGAACACCTGACCCTCGAGAAAATTTGAGCTCACTCGCTGAGACCTGAGGAGGTAGGAGCTCACTCTATGACCTGAGGAGGTAGGCGGTCACTCGCCGAGACCCGGGAGATAGGAGGTCACTCGCCGAGACCCGGGAGATAGGAGGTCACTCGCCGAGACCCGGGAGATAGGAGGTCACTCGCTGTGACCAGTGGAGGTAGGAGCTCACTCGCTGAGACCTGAGGAGGTAGGAGCTCACTCTATGACCTGAGGAGGTAGGCGGTCACTCGCTGAGACCCGGGAGATAGGAGGTCACTCGCCAAGACCCGGGAGATAGGAGAACACTTGCTGTGACCAGTGGAGGTAGAAGGTCACTCGCTGAGACCTGAGAGGTAGGAGGTCACTAGCTGAGATCTGAGGAGGTAGGAGGTCACTCCCTGAGACCTGAGGAGGTAGGAGGTCACTCCCTGAGACCTGAGGAGGTAGGAGGTCACTCCCTGAGACCTGAGGAGGTAGGAGGTCACTCCCTGAGACCTGAGAGGTAGGAGGTCACTCCCTGAGACCTGAGGAGAGAGGAGGTCACTCGTTGAGACCTGAGAAGTCGAAAGCTTGCTTGGTGGGTTCCTGTCTTTGCTACATGACTCCGGCTCTTTCGGCTCCCGTTGGATCCGCTTTTCCAGGACCCCCCCCCATTTCAGACACCACAGCAGAGGTAGCACAAGCCTGTAACTCCTCGCATGACCCCGGCATCTCTTGGCAGTGCTCCTGCAGCACTCCGTCACGCTCTCAGGTGGTGCTGCGACAGAGGAAAACTCTCGGGAGTAAAGCAGGCCGCGAAGCAAGCTGCGGCCGGCACGTCTCCTCCATTCTACACACCACGCCAAGAGAGAGGGCCATGACCGGAACACACACTTCACGAGAACAGCCCCCACTTAGTCAGTCAGACCCAACCATCACCGATGAGCATCGTCTCATAATTCATCCGGAGACACTGAGAATCTGCCGTCTTACTCCTAAACGAGTTGATGCCGAATATCGGCTTCTGAATGTAAAGAGAAGCTTAGACTAGTGTACTACATGAGCAATAAAATTAAAAAAAAAACAAATAACAATGACCATCACTCCTCTGTATGAAAACAAAATGGTTTTACCGAGATACATATACTTACTAATAATTTACTAACAAAATTAAACAATCTGCTCCTTGCCAAGAGATCAGGTAGATCGACATAAGTTCAGCGGCCTCTGGATGGCAGTAGGGAGCAGAATATTAGGAGCATGTGAAGAGGAGATGGAGTGTGCCTGTTTTCAGAGGAGAGTCAAGTGACTAGTGTGATTTGTGTTGATTCATCCCACCTGTCCCTTATTTGTGACAAAAAATCAGGAACTGATGGGTTCTGGTGTCCCTCATCCACAACAAACCCAACGAGACTCCTGATTCCCATCTCAAATCAGATGATGCTCTCATGTTTTTTTCCTTTCCCTAACACAGTCCAAACCGCCGCTACATTTTCCATTTTTGCCATCTTGTCCCGTGTTGCTCCTGTCCCAACTCCATCCCTGTAAACCATGAAGGGTAATCTCCTTTCTTTAATTATCCCATGATTCTGCCTCCGCCCCACCAGACTGGTTCTCGCTTGTGGGTGGGGGGAGGGGTGACATCTATCAGTTTCCCATGTCCACCAAACAGGAGCACTGTCCACACAAAGGGACATGAGAGAGCTAGTTGCTGTTGGTCAGAACTCAGGCCACCTTGCTCTGAAACAGGGGGCAGCGTGTGGCTCAGTGGGCTAAGCCTGTGTGCCTGTAATCAGAAGGTCGCTGGTTCAAAACCAGCCTCGACACATCTGTGAGTCCTTGAGCAAGGCCCTTAGTCCCAAGCTCCCTTGGCACTGCTACGGGTGGCTGCCCTTCACAGACAACTCACTCTACAAAAAAAGAGCAAGTTGAGGGAGGCATAAAGACAATTTCCCCACGGGGATCAATAAAGTATTGATTATTAACAAGGAATTTACATTTCAATTATCGAGTAGATGATTTTGTCCAAAGCAAAGCTGGATCAGAGAGGGCTACGGGACTTAATCAGGGGTCCAGCCACAAATGTGCTCTATTAGTCCTGGGACTTGAACCAGCAACCTTCCGATCACAAGCACAGCATCCTTAATCCACTAAGCCAAACTCGGCCTCTAGCAGGGCAAACTCATTTCATCCAAAAGAGTAGCTTCTCCCTCAGCTGCACTGTTCCTCTACCTCCCTGAAAGGAACGGGCCCGGGTGAATGATGCGTTCTTCTGAGGTAGCATTTCGGCAGACTCAGCCGTGCACTGGAAGGCGGCATCCGTTCCATCTTGCTGGGAGCCGAACGGCTTTCACTTCATGTTTACGGGAGCCCCCACAGATATCGAAGAACAAGGTCAGGCGAAACTGCGAGATTTCACCGTGTGCGACTTTCACGTCGTCATTCCTCTACATACGCATAAAAATTGAAAAACTGCAGTCGCGCATCAAGTACAGCTGTAGACCTACCATCCCGATATGCAATATTAGCAGTGATATCAAGGCAGTTCGATTCAATTTATTTTTATATAGCGCCTTTCACAACAGTGTCACCCAAGGTGCTCGACATGAATTTGTGGTGACATATGATTATATCATTTATACAGAATGATACATGAAACAGGAAAAAAGGGAGGACAGAAAGAAAGAAAGAGATAATGAATTCATCACAGGCAAAATCGTCTTGCAGGTGGGATTCAGAAGCACGATGGAGGAGCCATGTGCCTTTGACTGAACTTAGCAGGCCTGGTGTGTAGGCAATCGAGTCACAGCAGTGCGTGCAGGAGGAACGGAGGTGGCGGGAGTGTGCTGGCTCAGTGCGGCCGTGCATGCAGCACATGCGGCGCCGCGCTCTGCCTCCCTCCTCGCACGCTTGATGCGTGACACCTCCATCCAGCCCTCCTTCTTCACACGCGATTAAATTGCTGTGATGCTCAGCCGATGACACCGGGCCATACATGAGGAAAGTTGTCTGCCCGTGCTTCGGAGTGCTTTCGAGTTATTTATCCCTTTGTACTTCTGAGTCAGAAATGTGACTGTGCCTCAGAGTCTTTCCTTTCTCTGTATTTCTGAGCCAGTTACATGTCGGTGCCTCAGAGTCATTTATCTCTCTGAGTCAGTTATGTGCCTGTGCCTCAGTATCACTGAACTCTATCTCTGGGCCTAGTTACAAGTCTCTGCCTCAGAGTCATTTATCTCTCTGTTTCTCTGAGTCAGTTATGTGTCTGTGCCTCAAAGTCATTTATCTCTCTGTATCTCTGAGTCAGTTATGTGTCTGTGCCTCAGAGTCATTTATCTCTCTGTATCTCTGAGTCAGTTACAGTATGTGTCTGTGCCTCAGTATCACTGAACTCTCTGTATCTCTGGGCCTAGTTACAAGTCTGTGCCTCAGAGTCATTTATCGCTCTGTATCTCTGAGTCAGTTATGTATCTGTGCCTCAGAGTAATTTATCTCTCTGTATCTCTGAGTCAGTTATGTGTCTGTGCCTCAGAGTCATTTATCTCTCTGTATCTCTGAGTCAGTTATGTGTCTGTGCCTCAGTATCACTGAGCTCTCTGTATCTCTGGGCCTAGTTACATGTCTGTGTCTCAGAGTCATTTATCTCTCTGTATCTCTGAGTCAGTTATGTGTCTGTGCCGCAGTATCACTGATCTCTCTGTATCTCTGAGTCAGTTATGTGTCTGTGCCTCAGAGTCATTTATCTCTCAGTATCTCTGAGTCAGTTATGTGTCTGTGCCTCAGTCATTTATCTCTCTGTATCGCTGAGTCAGTTATGAGTCTGTGCCTCAGTATCACTGAACTCTCTGTATTTCTGGGCCCAGAGTCGATTATCAGTCTGTGCCTTAGACTGGTGTCCGTTTGTGACGCAGAGTCATTAATCTCTCTGTATCTGATGGCTAGTTATTTGTCTATGCCTCACAGTCAGTTATCTAGTTGTACCACAGAGTCAGACTATAACAGAGGCTACACTTAGGGGCACAATACACAGGATCCACACTGAAAGCTTAAATGCAATTACATCCCCCTCAGGCTTTTCAGGCTGGGTCCCGTGAATTTAAAATGCACTGGAAATGGTTTCTTGTCTCAAACTGAACTCCGCATCGTGCACGTGTTAAGGTGTGCAGGTCGTACTACACGTTAATTGCATTTCCCTTTGTACTGTGATCATTATGTTATTATATAATTACACAGTAATGATTATGTAATTGCTACGATGCTATTGTAATTCCTGCAATAGAAACACACTCCTCAGTGAGCATGAGGCAGCGTGTCGCAGCACATTAGGTCGATCGCCATCTTACAGGCGCAAGTTTCCTCGCATTGCTTCTGCTCGTGAGTTTAAGTCTTCAGAGGACTCATTAGGTGTCAGTAAGGTTTAAGCAGAAGTCAGAAGCCCCTTTTCTCTAGGCAGTACACCTTTAAGAGGCCATTTTGAGATCCCCAGCCGACCACTCCTTATAACCAATTTTAACCCCCTACTCTCTTATAATCCTCATCTTCAAAAAAAAAAAAAAAACTTCAAAATAACCCTCAAAGTCTTGGCATCGTGTCAGATGCTACGTGAAGCTGAACTGCAGCCTCTGTCGCGACCACAGCGGCGGGGACGGCTTTGAGGCTGGAGATCTCCGCGGCTCCCTCCCATGCTTTGTGCTGACCTCTGCTGGACTAGAGCAGCAAGGGAGGCCTCCCTGCATTACGTAAGGAGGCCCAGCGCTCACAGCATAATTCGGCTGACGGTAGACAGAGATGTTCGCACGTTTTCGCGAGGCCCGTATATGCAAAGGGGTCCGTTCGGGTTCATGGTTTTACATCTACACCTGAGCAGGACGCCACTGTAGGCTGCCTGACAGGGTGGGACAGTTTGAGAATTAACCTAGGAAGCGTTCTGCCCGAGTGCCTTGGGGGGGGGAGGGGGGGCAGTGTGGGCTTTCAAACTCAATACCCAGAATTCCTAAATTCACAAGCCCTGGTGGCAAACAGTAGAAGACCTCTAGCCGGCGTGCTACAAGCCTGTGGCGCTCCTAAAACCTCTTCACGCTGACATAAGCAAATCGGCTGGCACCGCGTGGCAGCCAATAGCGGGAAGGTGGCGACCATCGCCGCCGGCAACCGGGGACTGACGGGAGCCACGTGCTGCGAGCAGCCGCCGGATGACCCACGCCGATTTGCCACCCACCCTCGGCGGAACGAAGCCAATTTACTTCACCGCCAAGGGCCTCGATACACAATCGGCGAATTACACAGCCGAGATCTGAACATGATTTACACCACATGAACTTAGCATGTTATTCAATAATACCGTGTATCAGCACCACTTACATTACCAGGGAAAATTACATTTTACGAAAAACTGAATTACAGTTTACAATTACAATTTATCGTAAACTGCTATGAATAACTGTTATTTAATGTTTCTTTTAGAATTTATTTATTTATTGGGCAAATGGAAACATTTATGTAATAAAAATAACATCCATTTTATAAAGGTGGCAACAATACTGTTCTGGGAGAATTAAGATTTCTAGAGAAAATTAGGGAGGACGAGGAAAGACGTGAAAAAGCAATAAAAAAATACGAGGCTGACGTAAGTCTGACGCCTCTTCTGCATGGACGAAACGGCACATTCAGCTTGTTACCTTCTGTGGGGCGTTACACACCTGACCCCCACCCCCTATCACAGCTTACTCCGCTGTTAACACGTTGGTCTTTTTTAGGAACCTGATTTAATTTTACCCGCCCCTAACAAGCTTGATTGTGTGTTTTTACATCCCTCAGCCGGCCTGTGACTGACAAGCTGTTCGCTTCTGCCGTGGGGCAAAGAGAGCCCCTTCCAAACGTCACGTCCGCCGTAACTCGCTGCCACGCCGCTTTGTCCGACACCCACCAGGTGGGACCGGCACGTGTTTACTTCACCGTGTTTTTCTCCGGTGACCCTCGTGGCGGCTGAGCCTCTGCCGTTTCAGCGTCGACGCACCAAATCGGACACTCGGATGAGTCCAAACTCCGCTACGCGCTCCCATCACGAGTGGCCCCGGTCCGCCGGGTTTTAACCGCACCATCTAGCCCGCGCACCTCTGCGCGAACATACAAACGTCTTTTCTGTTTATACACATGAAGTGAAAGGAAGAAACTTCCATAACACTCGCCAGCGTCGTTTCAAGGCCCGCGTGATAATGACGTGCGGCTGAACGGGTGTTCGTGCATTAAAATTTATAACGGCGGTACGTTTCGGGCCCGCGGTAAGCGCCGGCTGTGAGGTGAGATGTGCATCTGTATGATCTGTAAATGAGGCATGAGTGACACTGTCACATGCGCGCAAACACGCGCGCTCGCTCGCTCGCCCGCCCGCGCAGGAAATCGGCTACTGCAAACTCTGCCGGGCCGACGCCGAGCGGGCCAGTTCCTCCTAGCTGCCCCCTCGCCGTGGGATTCGGTGCGGAGATGGGGCTAATCTATAAAATACCCCCCACCACACACCCCCCCCCCCCATGTCCCACTTCAATGGCTTTCAACATACTTTATTGTTCTTACATTATTGACACTATTGAACCGGGCCGTCTAGCTCTGTGGAGTACCCTTGTCAAAAGTCCATCCACAGCACCAGCGTACAAAGACGTTTCCTGGAGGGACTACAGCTGGTATCCTCAATGGCTTCCCTTTACCGTAACACCTGTGACTGTTTTGTTGTGTTTCGCTTTGTCTTTGAGGTAAACAGTGGCTCAGCTGAGACCACATTGAACGTGGCGGACAAAGGGAATTTTTTTCCGCCGCGGACAATGGCTCCTGTGTGTCCGCGGGAGCGGGCCCCGGCCGCCGGGGGGAAAATGAGGAGCCGCGGTTAAAAAAAATTAAGCTTCTCCCCAAAATCCAGTGGCACAAAAAAAAAAAAAAACAGAGGAACAGGTATGTAAGCGGCTTTCATATTTTCATATTTGTTTTTGAAACACCAACAAACAAAACTGCCACGTGCTGCCACGGTGCAACTCGAACGAACGCATGAGGCCACGTACTTCGCCGCCTGGCTCACAGACGATCGCCGCGGATCCTTACCTTTCCCGGGGGGCTTGGTGCTACTGCTGCTGGAGAAGGAGGCCTCCTTGCTGTCCAGAGCTGGTTCATCTGGCTTCTCCATGCCCCTGGACATCTGGGGGCTGCCCTTCCACTCGCCGAAGCACTGCTTCACCATCCCTTCGTCGGCCTCACGCATCGTTTTCTGCAAAACACTCCTACAGGTTTATCTCTGCGGGGTCAGGACTCTCCGGGCTCTAAACGGCCCTCAACATATATCCCCCCGTCTGTAGTATTTATACACAAACATACATTTATACCCCCCCCCCCCCAAACCGGTGGCATGCATGGCCAGGAAGGCCGTGCCACATTTTTTTACACTGCGGCATAATTTTAGCGTGTTTTTTAGCGACAACGCAGGGCTCACGACGTCTTTACGACAGACGCGTGCGTCCCGCTGATATCTTTTATGCATGTCGCCACGATCATCTGCATTCTTCGCGAAGAACGGCACACGGTTCCCGGGCCGCTTCCAGGTTGCCGTCGGCGCAGCCGCTCTCCGTGGTATCGATGCCGATCGCCGGCACCTGATCGGACGGACGTGCTCGCGATCGTCCTTCAGAATTCCAACCCGCGGCCCGTACGGTATGGCGTGACAACAGCTTGCTCATAAAAAAAAAAAAAAATTATAAATTAAATTAAAATTAAAATGTAAATACTCAAAATGCAAAAAGGTAAATGTTAAGGGAAAATCTAAAAACAAACCATATTTCCTAGTGTAATTAAGCCTAAAGAAAATAAAAATAACATGTTGTGTCATAATTGGGTGTTGTACAGTCCACAAATACTATTACAAGGCTGATCAGGATTAGCTGTAGCGTATACCTAGTTATCTATTTCTGAGTGCCAGGCAGACAGCAGTGGGTAACTAAATTTCAAAAGCTGGCAAATCCAGTTGTCTCCTAAATACAGAAAGTACTTAAATCCAGAGCGAACACAAGAAAAAGGAGGATAAAGATGTGCTCGCATATCACCAGAAAGCTGGTGCACTCTTCAGTATCACTGGCTAGGTTAGACAAACACGTTAAGCAGAGATCAAAACAATTCCTTTGATCCGTAGCCTAGTTTCCAGAGGAATGGGTTGGCTCTTGTTGTAAATAAGTTGTATAAATCTGCACCGTTTGCCTCCAGGTAATATCAGGAGGGCCAGGGATTCACAGGCAAATATCTTGCGGTTAGTAAATAGATCAGATAAAAAGAAAAAAAAAAAAAAGTACACAAATATTCCATGTGTACTGGGATGGTTCCCGTCAGTGTTTTAAGCAGAACTGACTCGTAACGTCAAAAGTTTTGGGAGGGAAAAAAAAAAAAACAGCAAAGGGAGATGTGTAAGCGGGTCCCTGACCATGACGCGAAATGTCGTTTTTCTGGAAACGCGAGCCTGACACCACTGCGAAAATGTGCCTGAAAATAAAGGAAGTGGGGACAGCAGGACTATCGCATATTTAACTGCCTTTCCCACGTATCCATCACACGCATGCATTAAAAAAAAAAAAAAAACAGCGTAAGAAGGTGCACAGCGGTGTTGGTGATGCATATATACGTGCATCACGCTCATTTGTAGGGACCGATACGCAACTACGCAAACACACGGGCACACGCAAATAAAGCTGCTCCTATTCACGTTTAATCCTCTCTATAGCTGTTTAATGTAAAAAAGCGTCCTACCTCCAGTGTCCCCCCCCAAGTCACACACAGTGAAAAACATTGTCCGGCTCCACACAAAAGTGGCTTGAAGAACCAGGATATAGGAACCGAGCGACTTGCTGACTAACTTTGCCCTCTGTTTTGATCAACGACACAAAGGGAAACGCTGTCTATTCAAAACACACGGCATAACTCTTTTCACGAGCGGGGGGAGGGGGGCCGGCGGTGCCAGAAAACAAACGGGGCCATGTCTGGGCCCGCTCTCGCTCTCCCGTGAGCTGGGACCGGAACCGTCGGGTGCCGGGACGACCTGACACGGCGCGTGCGACTGATCACAACAGGGCGCTTTCTGTGAGCTGCACCATCCAGCCCCGTTGGGTGCTTGGGTCCCAGCCCCGACTGGGTGCTTTTCAGCTGGGCATCTGGTGGTGTCGCCCCTCCCCCCCCCCCCCTTTCCGAGGGACCGGAGCCAGTAGCTCAGCTTGTCTGCAGGGCTGTCGCTGTTCTCAGGTATTTCACTGACCCGCTGAACACAAAGGGTGCGAAGCTTCGTTTTAAAAGCATGACAAGGCCTCGCTTACGGGGACCGGACCTGCACCGTCAGTAATATCAAAGCACAAACTCCTTTCCTCGTCCACTCACACGGCCTCCTTTCCCAAACCACTTTATACTCTCGAATCTACTGTCTTGGTCGCCAGGTCGATACCGAAATGCTCCAGTCAAACATCCAAATACAAAAACGGTCACATAAAAAGCAAGGCAGCCGTATCAGAGGAATAGCTGATCATACGCACAAACAAATCACATACAGCGGCCCTGTTCCCATCCAGGGAATATTGCATCCCTCGAGTCCCACACGCTAGTCCTCCAAGCCCTGTCCCCCTACTCACACAACCGTGTTACTTGACCACCCATAATTAGCTTAAGATGCAGGGGCCGCTGGTTGCGGGTTCGAGTCTGGGGGAGAAGGGGTGCTAATCAGCGGCCGTTCGAATGGCTAATAGAAAACGGAATGGCGAATAGCGTTTGGCCAGTAAATGGTAGTATGGTAACGGGCTGTTAGCGCCAAGCGGCTACATAATCACAATAACAGAATGGAAAAACACACCACGGCTGCAGCACGTTTCAGGTCGGCCGCGGGCAAATTAAAACGTCGGAAAGAGCAGCGAAATCAGGAAATCTCCCCAGGTACATCTGTGTACCGTACAGGTTCTTTTTTCATCTCTGAAGTGTTTTTCCCTCAGGAACAATATATCGGTCCACAAAGGTGAAAAGAAAAGAAAAAAAAAACGCCACCAGACAACAGCGGGCTGAGGTGGGCCTCGCGATCGTGCTGAAATTCCGGTTAATTAATCTGGGCCCATAAGGTGGCGGAGCTTTCCGGAGCACAGCGACTGCGGGTCAGCAGGTTCGGGGGCTGTCGCTACAGGCAGGGCGATTTCAGCCGAGGAACATCCCAAATAAAGTGCACGTTTTAGTAGGGAATTTTCTCGAAGATCCAGCACCGAGAGTTCCGTCTTATTCGTCTTTACGCAAGCCGTATTATCCGACGGATATTTGAACAACTTCCCCGTAGCATCCCTGCCGTAATCGCGTTACATTTCACACCGGAGTCGCGTTTCCGTTTTCCCTCCCGTCCTCTTGTTAACGAAAAAAGCTGAACAGAAGTCGCTCTTAAAAGCGTCCGCCACTGCTAATTTCCTGCTATGTCCTGGGGCGGGGGGGGGGGGGGGGGGG
>JAODLC010000085.1:4215796-4238801 GCA_026781145.1 Hippopotamyrus pictus | reverse complement strand
TTCCTGCCCCCCCCCCCCCCCCCGAGTCCATTCTGTGAGCGTGCCCAGTCACAGCGGAAGTTCATAGCGACTCTTCGACGTGGATCGAGGTCAGTTTTTGGAGTCCACGGTGTCGGGGAGGAGGGGGCAACAGCCATAGGACTCTCACTCGAGCGAGTCCACCTTTGCGTCGCTGCCTGGGGGGTGCCATTTTCCCCGACATCAGAAAAACGCAGCACAGCTGGGGCTCACGTCTCCCGCCTCCTCACTCAGGCCAAACTGTTGGCTCTGAGTCACTGATGAGGCCATAAAACACGTTATAAAACAGCCCTATAAAAATCCCAGGTAATCCGTTAATGCAGCAGCCCGTGGTTCATAGCTACGGCAACGTCTCATTGGCTAGTTATGTGTGGAAGCCCGTCCGACACAGGAACCATAAAGACACATCAGGGATCAAACCTTTATTGTTTCAAAACTCTATATTCCTTTACAATACAGTCATTTATTGTTACTTGTATGACTTGATGGGTAATGTACAATGAAATATTTATCCAATAATGAAACACAAGAGCACAAATATGAAATATTTCCTATATACCAACGTTCGATGAACAAGGGAAGTTGTGCCGTCACGTTATGAACAGAACTAAACCCCTTTTTTTCTGAATTCATGGGAGCAGTGTTTGTCATTTTCTGAAAGTGCATTTTAAAGGATTGCGTGAAGACTGCCGTACCCAGCCTTTCGAAATATACATTATCCTTTTGTTTCATTTTACTTTCTTTTTTTTTTTAACAGAGGGCCAAGTACACTGTGCTGTGGGAAACGAACAGCATGAACCTACATAGCCAATGACCACATTTATCTGGAGAATCTGATGAGAGGAAGCAAACAGGTCATACATGCCATGAACATTCCTCCATAAACATTTAGGGTAAATGTGACCTTCCGGAACATTAAAGAACATCGCAGCTGATCGCGAGAATTTCCACAAAAGACGAGCGCCAGTCATAACCAAAACTAACGCAACATTCAAATACTTATGTTTATTATACAGACAATTTGAATGGCATCAAAGCCAGTATGTATAGGACATGCCCTAACCAAAGTAAATTAAATTAAAATTTGGTCCACAATTATAAATATCCTGGGTTTTTAAAAAAGAAAACAAAAACAAACAAATTTGTTCTCATTTGCTATTAAAAGAAGTGAAAACATGTGATGATTATGATTTTATTCCTGCTAATGCAGAGGCTGATTTATAACAGATTTATGAACAACACCAGATGCATTTAAAAAATGTAAGCAAAAAAAAAACTCCCATTTCCTACACACAGATTATACTTTTGTGTTCCAGGGTACAGCCTTGACTCTGTAGAATTTGGTGCCCAGGGGGACCTTGAATCGGTTCTGAGCCTGAGGAGAGAGAACAAAACTTTAGCCATAAAGAGGCTGGTTCCTCACGCTTGCCTAGAAGTAACAGAAATTATTTGAGGCTGTGCACAACCGGATGAGGACAAAACAGATACAGGTGGACAGACTATCAGGAACATCAACAGCAAGTGTAGAAAGGAACAGGCACCCACAAGACCCAGGCAATCAAAGCTGAATGGGGTAATCTTTTTCATTTAACTTTATAATTTCTGCAGTTCTGTTACGGTTCCAATCTTCTCAGTGAACAGTGAGTTATGTTAAATAATAGCCATACTTATGAGTCATGTTCGCTTGGGACTTGGGGAACAGAACAAAGTCTTCGAAACGAACATCGAAACGAACACCCATATCATATCTCATAAATCGTTTGATACTAAATACAGCCAAACTATACCTTACACTAAAGCCGTTGGCCATTGTGTCAGATCCTGTCGGATAATAATCAGCCTATGTTATAGGTTGGACCAGTTCACCGGTTGAGGGTAATGTTTCATTCATAGTAAGATTTCACATCAATGACAGACAATCCTATAAACAAACAATACCAGAAAGATATACACTACGCTTTGTTCCAAATGATGCTGTAATTATCTTTATCGTCATCCTTCAAACGGAGATTTCCACAGTACACAGCTGGACTAATTAAACTATCCATAACAGTGTTCTGCTCATTATTTTACAGATATTTTCCTAATTGTGATTTTTTTTTGCATGCACAGAGGTTTAATTCAAAAGGCTGTAAACATGTTCAGACTGTAATGAGATCAAAACGATGTTGCGGACCCAATAACGGAAGAGGGTTTTTACTTTGTGGGAACAGCGATCCACACGCTTCCACTGCTGTGTCCATTGTGACTTGATTAAGCGCGAAAAGAGACGGCTGAGCTCTGAGAGAGACAAGCTCCTCTGTAGCTAAGAGATGGTTTTAAACAGGTCCTGACACCGAATCCTAAAATTCGGGGAAAGCATAGAATGGCTCGACAAATGGGGACCAATAAACAGGTTTGACGGCACGGATCGAGGACACACTTACAAGCGACTTATGCTGAAACTTCGAAATTGTCCGAGAGCACACTGATACTGTATTAACATAAAACAGACGTCAACATTCATCCTGCTTCTTCGATGACTGCTTTTTAAAGTGACGGTACCTTTTTCGCCTGACAATACTCCTTTTCCATCACTTTCCCAAGAACCCAGGGTCGTCTGGCAGCCCCTGATGCTGGAGAGAGAGACAGAAACATAGTTTTTATAATAAAATAAATAAAAAAAAAATAAAACGGCAGCACTTTTAACACGACTGACGTGCGGCATCTGCCGAGACCCCGGCACCCAAGCGGGGACTCGGAGATCAACGTGACGAACCCGCCAGGCCGAGAGCCACTCGACTGCGCTGCCCTCTCCACCGCGTGTGGCTGGGTTTGAAGTACAGGCACAGCCCCCCCCCCCCCCCACGCTAATTAAAATAAACACGACTAGCTACAACGTAAAGGTTTCTGCTGGGTGGGACACAGAGGAGATACAAGCAACGATATCTGAGCAGCGTTTTATTTTAATTGCCTGTAATTTTTTTTAAGTTGTATTTTAAAATAAAAACAACACAAAAACTAGTTAGCAAGAAACATAGGACAGCAGTGATTATTATCGTCGTCGTCATAGTCGTCATCATCATCATCATCACTACTGGTCAACGTGTCGAACAGAATCCTTTCCATTCCTGACCGGCTAACATCCCCGAATCTGCCCTTCCCTGCCGCATGTACCACGGGAACGACAGCTGGTCCCTGGTTTTGGAAACGCCGTGCTGGCCACAGCGAGAGAACGCGCAGCTCCGCCACAAGGTGGTCATGAATAAAACGGAAATTCTGACACGGCCACGTTTAGATCGTAAATGGGGGGGGGGGGGGGGACACGAAACGGGCAAAAACTGCATGTTCAGCACGCTTCCCTCCTGACTGTGACGGCCGGCAGGTTTCAACCGCTGGCGGGCTTAAGCGATTCGGCAGGATTCGCCGGCCGGGCTCAGCACGGATTTCCCCGCCGGGAGCGTCTCCAGAACTGCAGCGGCAGCCGGGTCCGTGGCCCGATCCGCTTTAGCGAGACACCTGTCTGCATCAGCGCTTAGAGTATATAATTGGGAGCCAGGCAGGTCATTTTATACAGCAGCCTCTAGAAGCTAAATAATGACGCGACATTAGAAGGTGGCGACCCCCGGCCTGCGCGACTTCCCGCCTCGGCCCCGGGCCCCCCCGCCCCACCCCCACGGGGGCCTCCATCATCCCAGCGTTGTCCACGCGACCATCACTGACCCCCCATCTCTGTCGGCCATGGACAAGAGACTCTTGTGTTGTTTATAATTGTATTTGCGATGTGTAATTTGTACATTTGCAGACACTGTTGTAATAATATTCGATTACTTTCTCTGAAGGGCACAGAGAATAATTCGGACTTTTTCCCCTCCAAACACACTTTCTCTTTTGAATTTTTTTTTTTTTTTTTGTTTCCCTTCGGAAATTATTATACACGTGATAATTTCCTTGTAAAAGTGCACTGCGGTGAGTAAACACCCGGATGATTTATTGACTTTCTGTTCAATGGACCACTTCAAATACAGGTCTAGCCAACAGAAAAGCACGACAGATTCCTTATTTCACTTCATGGTGGTCCAAACTGGAAAATAAACAAACAAATAAATATCGTGGCTTATATAGCTTTACAAGCTACAAGAATGAAAGGTGGGCCATAGGCAGACAGCTAAGCGTGGCCTGTTTGCTACTGATTACACTCCCATAGGGTAACATGTGCTACCCACAAATGTCTAGCTACCTGAAAGCAGAAAGCTCCTGTTCATGTTAACCCGCTAAGGCTATCAAAGGCCGGACGGCGTGGCGGGTTTAGCACGTAGCCGACGACACGGACCATCAGATGGCTAAATAGGGATTGATTGTCGCCTGCCGTCACGGCCGGCTGGACGCGGGGCGACTGCGACCGCACGCTTGGTGGCACAAGCAGAAACGGGAGGCGAGGGGCGCCGACAATATACCCGGCTTGAGATCCAGGGCGGCCAGGGATTCGGAGTGCAGGAAGTAGAGGGTGGGGCCCACGGTGAACAGGACGTAGTTGTCATGTCGCTCATCCAGAATAATCAGCACCAAGTCTCCCACCTGAAATCTGGGCGGAGCAAAAACCGGTAAAGGGACGGCGGCAGCTTCCAGAGAAACGGCGCGAATCGGAAGATGGGAGACTGAGCTTGAGAACGGCATGTGGGAAAACAAAGCCGGCATGCGGGACAAAGACTCCCGTAAATATTAATTATTCAAGCCACACCGAATTCTAAAGACAGGTAATTGTTATCGCTAAAGCTTAGTCCCCGTTAAAAAAGACATTAGACGTAGGTTACTTACTCTCTTATAGCAATTTTCTCAGAGTGTCTGGAGGATACAGAGGACATACTCTGGGACATCTTTAAAAAATAAAACAGATACCATCATTAAAATGACGAAGTGTTAAAAGCTAGCTGTTTGTTAGCTATAGTCAAACACGTGCCGTCGTCCTAAAGAACTGCAAAGGACCTTTCAGTCGTAAAGCATCTTTCGCTAATGAAGTTTTTCTTTTTTTGAATTTGCATGACTTCACCGTCAGTGAGGGCGAAAATCAATACTGGCATTCACCTGACATTTATCATCCGGCAATTTTAAAACAATTTTGTGGCTTTTGCTACAGTGAGTGTGGGGAGGAAAGCGGGCATTTGTTCAAAGATTTTTATTTTTTTTTGCAAACATGTCACAGCGACTGGCTGGGAAGCCAATCGCAGACCACAAATTTTTTCCATTGTTTACACTCATGCTTCAAGTGATCAAGTTGTCATTAGTACAACAGTGATGTTCTTTCTTGCAAGGACTGCAAAATTTTCCCCACCGTTGTTTCCAATTCCAAAATACAGCTGAGTGCAGCCGCCATACATCCATGAAGTTAAGTAATATAATACCTCTAAGTTACTCTTAGTGCTTAAAAACCAGTCTAACATCCTCCCCAATTTATACTTCCTAAAGAACTGGGTAATGCTGCCATCAAGTGGTGACACACGGAATATACCCCATTCTATATAGGCTATAATGCGGTCAAGACCGCAGTACATATAACAGTGACACTGCTCTCCGTTCTTATAGGAGTTGCCAAATAAATCTGGAAGTTAATCTTACATTGGGAGACAACTAATTTGGAATCCAACAGTAATTATGTAGCTTTGCGGTCTGTGTTACTGGCAAATTTTGTCCTTATAAATAATACGGAGGTTCATGCCAAATGAAACTTAACTATACTTCACACTGATTTGGACTTCGTCCCACATCGCAAATGCATGACTGCCTACATCTACATCTGTTAAATTAATATTGCGAAATTAAAAGCTATCTAATGGCCATCGCCATGAATATTCATGATGGTGCTGTCTAACACCGAGGGAAACTGTTCTCTTTCTGCAAAACAAACATCGAACAAGTTAAAAGGAAATCAGGTCTTACACCCTGATGGCTAACACAGGGGTGTAAAATCATGAAACATAATACTAATAATACCACGGTAATCCACTGCGGAAAAAACACGGAAAAAATAGTGAATACGTTAACGCGACGATGAACGTGGTCTTTTTTTAACAGTGATGCAGTGAATTTGGACATTACCAGTCTCTGACTGAGGCGTTTGTTTTCTTCCTCTTTCATATGCAAGGTCTGGAAAATCAAGAGAATCTGCATAAACACACTTTCCAGAGAAATACTGCACAGTGAACTCTGACCACGACACTAATCCATCAAACTCTACCGCGAGAGGCGGACTGTTCACAGAAAAGAGGACGACCCGATTCCGTGGGGCCGTACGGACCTTCATTATTTACTGATTAAGAGAAGATAAATCGAATTCAAACATTTGCAAAATAAGTGCATAACAAAACACGTTTTATAAATGACTCCGACGCCTGATCGCAGACTTTTCCCCACATCTGTGCTCTCAAACGTTTTCCAAACCCAACACTCACCCTTTCCAACAAAAGAATGCGTCGTTTCTCCTCCGACATCAGTGGGACGTTCTCACTGGAATAAGAGAGCAGATTGACATCGTTAACACAAGCTGCCTGACCTAGAGTCTTACAGCTGGCTTTCCCATTGTTGCTCTACTAGACAAAGAACACCAGGACTACAAAGCAATATTATACTCTACATAAGACAGGGAAGAAACATTTGACCGTCATAAACTGCACCCTCCATTAACACGAAGCTAAGATGTATTAGCTTGTATAGCTGAAAGCACTAATTACAACGGCCAAAGAGTCCATTCTGGGACTGAACATGTGAATGTTGATAGGACAATGGAAATCCCCAGGTCAAGGACCATACCACTGGGAAACTCAGTGGGGACGGTAACTTAAAACCTGTCCTGCAGGTAAGATTGTTTGCTCAAACAGAACATTATCCTATCGCAACGTGCAAGGCTCAAATAATCAGCTACTCCTCTAACAGGTGCCAAACCTACCACTAAAACTCCCATGCACAAAATAGCCTTCCTTAGGTTGTTCACTGGTTTACACTTAGTACTTCATCTCCTTGTACCATTGGGCAAAAGCTCTATCAAGCTCCACAACGATTCCAGAAATTCTTTGGAAAGTGCTTTGTGATAGGATCTAAAATAGAGAGAACATCCAAAAGGTACATTCTTCACGTCATCATTTAGTAAGTCCGTCCTTTTTTTTTTTAACTTCATCTTCTTAGCATTGTTTTTGGGGGAGGTAATGGGGGTGTGGATTGTCCTTACTGTACGGTCATCATGCTGGCCTCCACGGCCGAGTCCACCTTCTCCTCCTCACGGGTCGGCACCACGGAGGCCAGCCGGTCCGGGTCGAGCGGTGCCTCGGAAGACGCGGCGCCCCCCGGGGTGTCGCCCGGGGGAAGGTTGCCCGCGAAGTGGGCGGACGAGAGCATGGCAGAGCTGCGCAGTCGGCCGAGCTCCTCCTGCAGCTGCTTCTTCTCCTGCAGGAGGCTGGCCCGGTCCTCCTGCAGGGTCTCGATCAGGCCTGCGGCCGAAACGCAGGCTTATTGACAAGGCGCTAAAATGCCGACCCGCCAAGTGCTGCGACAGATGACACGCAAGTATACTACACCTCATTCCTTATCCCTCTCGCGTGTCACCTGATCCCAGCTCAACCAGACAAATAAAACTGCTTCCGTAAAGCCTCCTCAGAATCAACACCCAGGAAGTATGAAGTTGAGAGACCTTTATCCTTCTCTTGCTGCTGGGTGACTTTTCTCAGCTTCTCCGTCAACTCCTTGATCATCTGCTCCTTCTTCATCTTTTCCCTTGTCAGGACGGTGTTGAAGTTCGTCTGCACGCCGCCAAGGCGCAAGAAGCGACATGTTAAACTCAGTCGCACAAACGCACACGAATCAGATCAGCGTCCAAAGAGAATTTCTGTAAACCGTCTCGTCGCAAGAAGTTCCAACAAATGCATAGCTGGCCTATACCTTGACTTAAGAACGGTTTGCAACAACATGTAAAATCAAAGGTTAAAAAATATATAATTTAATCCAAAAGCAAGAGAAAATGGATCCATTTTAATATAAACTTAGCTATAAATGTAAAATCTTGAAAAAAAACTGTACTTATTTAGCCGATTCGAATTTCACAGGCACTATTCTGGTTTTCCCATTTCTGCTTTTAGATGTATGATGATTGAATTTTTTTGATTGTTGATTGCAAATTGTTTCTAACCACGCTTTGCATATCCCGCTCCCGTCCCCGTCCCCCGACTCTGATTTCGCGCGGCACGGTGATACATTTGGATGTCGCCCTTAATTAGATTTGAGGGTTTTCGAGCACTTCAGCGACAAAGACCATGTTAATGACTGAATGTACACACGCTTTCAGATCACTCTCCCTCAAGGGCCGTCTCCCATCAAGCCGGCTGATTAAACTCGTTTAGTGGAGTCCTAACGAGGATTCCCTATGAGGAGCTCCATCCGTTTTATCACCCTCTTGTCTTTGACCATGTTTGTCATGTGATACATTTGTTTGGTTCCAATTGGCATTATTTATTTGCTTTGCACAGTTTTCCCTATAGCAATGCACACAAATGGTATACTTCATCCCATTACATCCCCCCCCCCCCCCACCAAAGGATTTAATAGCTCCTTTTCAAACCTGTAACAGAAACTAGGGCATTGTAGCATTTGAACCCACAAATCTAGCAACCAACAGGAACGTCAATGCAAATATGAACTGATATGTACACCACAGCAGGAGCCTATGACTATGATTGCTGCTAAGGTATTAGGGACATTCAAGATCTAAAGCAGGTAGCGAGGTAGCAGTATATCAGCCATCATGTGCTCCCCAGGGCAAATGTGTCCAGCCTCATTCTTGCTAGCAGTATACGAGTTATGTGCTCCCCAGGGCTGGTGTGTCCAGCCTCATTCTTGCTAGCAGTATACGAGTTATGTGCTCCCCAGGGCTGGTGTGTCCAGCCTCATTCTTGCTAGGAGCATATCAGTCATGGGCTCCCCAGGGCTGGGGTGTCCAGCCTCATTCTTGCTAGCAGTATATCAGTCATGGGCTCCCCAGGGCTGGGATGTCCAGGCTCATTCTTGCTAGCAGTATATGAGTTATGTGCTCCCCAGGGCAAATGTGTCCAGGCTCATTCTTGCTAGCAGTATATGAGTTATGTGCTCCCCAGGGCTGGGGTGTCCAGCCTCATTCTTGCTAGGAGCATATCAGTGATGGGCTCCCCGAGTTTCTTCAGACCGAGAGACCTTCTCACCTGCTGCTCGGCGATGAGCGATGTCTTCATGTTCTGTATCTCCTCGTTCTTCCTCTTCTCCAGGAGGTCCAGCTGGGCCAAGAGGGAGACCCTCTCCTCCTGCAGCCTCTCCTCACGGTCAGGATCGACGGGCCCCGAGCGCTCGCCCGGCTCCTCGGTCTGTCCCGATGACGCCGCCACCGGGCTGGAGATCGGGAAACATCAGTGAATCCGAAAGCCGTCGAGACTTTTAGCAACAGCCCATTATCATCGGGCAAGACCAACACGTAAACAAGAGGGTCAAACCCATATCCCATAAAACTCATTTAAACATTTTAAACATGCTCTCAGCTCCCAGGACACAGCAGCACTATTAATGCAATAAGGACCGCAGTCCCTCTGTATCTGCGGCTTCAGTCAGAAAAAATAGCAAAATGTGTAACAATGTTTTTTGATATATTTTTTCAGTCCTCTATCGTCTCTTGAAAATTAGGCGTGCATCATTTCTCTTACTGCAGCTGACGTATTTATCGATGTTGTGCATAATTTATCAATTACCATATGCGCGTACATGAAAATCATGGAATATATGGGGTCCGCGGATGATTTGCTATTATCATTGGCTTCAGCCATCCGCAGTAGGTCAGGGAACGTATCGCTTGCAGATACGGGGATACTGCTGCACATTGGATTATCACATTTATGGTTTAATATTACCACAAACCTGTAACTGGATAAGCAATGTGAAAGATGGAACAATGTATGCTCCACAAAGACAGAGAATCAAACTCTCACTTTACAACGAATTATTGCACGTTTGATAAATTTGTTTATTAATGTCACCAAAAGCGTGTAATTTACTTCAGCACAAAACATGGCAGTTTGAAGAAGTCCAGGGAACTGAGCTTGGCTGCTTTCATCTAGAAACACATTCACTCACCCTTGGGCAGACCGTCTGTCTTGGAGTTGGTTTTCAAGCTGCTTAATCTTTTCCAACAGTCGTTCCTCAACGGCCGCCTTCTGCAGTTCAAAGTCTTTGAAGGCCTCTGCCAAAGCGGCCTTCACAGCCACATCTTTTTGTTCCTCCAGACTCTGAAGGGCCGTCTGCTTCTCCTGAGCTATCCTCTCCGAGAGCAGCTCATTCTCCGCCTGAAGATCGCTGATAACAGTTTTCAGGTGCTGCTGCTCTTCTTGAAATAACCTCTCCTGCTCCTCCTTCCCGCTCTGCAGGGTGGCACTCCTGTCCTCCAGCTCCTTCTGAAGCGTCTGCACCTGCTCCCTGAGACCCGTCTCAACTTCGACAGATTTCCGTTGCAGGGCCGCAAACTCATTCCGCAGCAGCGTGCTTTCTTCCTCGTGCCTGTCCACAAGCTCGGAGATACAGTGGTCCTTCTCCAGCCTCATGAGTGACCTCAGCTCAGCCAGGCCCACTTCATACTCCTCGTTCTTAGCCTGCAGCTGCCGCTTCAGGTCGCCAATCTCCTTCTGGAAGGCCTCCGTTTCAGATTTCACCCGGGAGGTCACAGCCTCCTCCTGGTGACCCTTGGCTTCTTCGTACAGGAGCCGTATCTCCTCCGTCTCTGCCTCCTTGAGGGCCATCTCCACCTCCAGCTTGCAGCGCAGGTCCGACAGCTCTGAGAGGCGGCGCTCCAGATCCTTCAAGCGGTCCTCCCGCTCACGGAGGTCTGTGGCATGGAGGTCCACAAGCTCCTTGAGCTTGGCCACATTCTCCTCGGCCAGCCGCTCGCGGGCTGCTTGGCCGTCACGTCGGACCTCCTCAAGTTCAATGGCGTGCTGCCTCCGTAACCTCTCCTCCAGCTCATGGAGGTGAGCCCTTTCCAGGCCTTCCATCTCCTGCCGAATCTTCTGCTGGCTGCGTTCGATCTCAAAGTGCAGGTGCTCTAACTGACTAGCAAGCGAGTCCCGGGACAGCTCCACAGACTTCATCTGCTCGCTCTGATCTGCCATCTTCTGCTCAAGACCCTGCAGCTCCATCTTTAGGGTACTCGCAGCTTCCGAGGACCTTTCTCTCTCACTCTCAAGCTGGGCGATTTCTTTCTCCTTCCTCCCCACGATACCTTCCAGCTCAAGCATGGCCCTCTGTATGTCTTTGATGATGTTCTGATTCACCTCAGACTCTTCCCGTAGGTCTGACAATTGTTTGTCATGCTCTCTCCTGAGTGCCTGCATTTCCACATGCTGCTTTTTCTTCATGTCCTGCTCATGGAACTGCAGGATGTTATCCAAGACTTTCTGTATTTCGACGGACATCAATTTCAGGGCAAAGCTGAACTCCCTTTGCTCCTTCAGCAATAGTCCACGGAAGTGGCACAGATCCTCCTTAATGCTCCTCAAGTAGCCTTGTGATTCCTCGGTAGCTGACCTGTATTTATCGATGCATAATTTCAAGGCAGCTACCTTCGTGTTCTCCTTCTCCAATGTCGTGGTGTCCTGAATGCGCTTGCTGTCTATGGCATTGATGACAGAGGAGTACAGAGACTCCACCATCATTTCGGGGCTTGTTGGGTCACTGATGGCATTTGGGGACATCAAATTCTCCTCAATCACAAACTCATTCACGGCAGACAGGAAATCTGACTCGGGACTCTCCGCTAAGGAATCAAGGTCCAGAGACCCTTGCTGTAATACCGGGTCCATGTTCGGGTGTCCAATGGTTTCAAAGTCAAACGTGTGGGCGTCAATGCTGTCCGGAGATAAGTCCTCCAAAGGGGCAGGAACTGTAAGGGCCTGACAGAGGGGTCCCTGGAGACTGAGAGATGAAGGGGTTTTGGGAGAGGTAGAGGTGGTTCCTGTTGTGCTTTCTGATCGTGGTAGTGCGATGGATCTCTGTGCCATCTGGGTACTGGATGCCTGGTAGGAAACGCATTTTAAATCACAGAGCACCACAACACCCATAAGAACATTAAAAAAAAAAGCATCAGTGGTAGTCAATGTGACATTACTGACCAATCACATCTGAAACAGGATTCAGCAATAGGAAATTCGGGAACATTCTGCAGCTTAGAGGCCTTATGTTCTACAGAGATGAGCTACAGCTAGTTTATTGGTACCTTCTGTTCACTCAGTAAGTCGGTGATGGTCTGGGACATCTCATCGACACTCTGGGCAGCCTGAACCAACCGGTGGAGCTTTTGACTGTGGTGTTGGAGAGGTTCGAAGTCACACAGAGATGGGACACTGGAGGGGAGGGGGGAAAAAAAAAAAAATCAGATGATAAAGATAAGATGAAATGCGCAATTTATGAATGCGCACGCTAAGATTACAGATTTTTTTTTTTGAAGATGGCTTTTCAGTTTCGTATTCGACTCAAGGTGTGCTCTGAGATAACATCCAGTAACATCTGACAATTTGGATGGCATTCCTCCTGCACCGGTTGAGAATTAAAGGTCTTATCTTCACTCCAGAGGCAAGATATAATTCAAAACTTCGTATCAGCCTAGGATCGAGTGGAAATAGCTTTATCTACATAAAATTTCCTGAGGCGGTATCTGATCACACTGTCAACAATATTTGGTGCAGAGAGTTTCCACTTCACACATCCCACAAGTAAGTGCAAATCAAAGCTTCCCTGGGAGCCGATGTCTCGTGCGATTGCCCAAAAATCACCACAGCACCGCACCTGAGGAAAGGTTGGACTTCGGCAGGACAGCAAGATTTCAAATACTGCAAGTCAGCAAGGGAAATATCCGGAAGCTCAAAGTCAAACTTCCGGGGCTTTCGTGTCTGCGGGACATGAACGACATCAACATTCAGCAACCCCGCACACGGAGGGGACGCGAGAGGATTTAGTACGACTTTACAGATTACCGATGTAGACAAGTGTAAACTCATTAAACACTTACGCAAAATGACGTGGGAGGCCAGGAATCGAGGCCCCGAAACAACCGGTTTCTGAGAAAAGATTTCCCTGCAATTGGATCAAGAAATGTCTCAAGATAGCTGCTAAAATATGCCCAGACACACTGTGCCCAGAACATGTTGTTTCAGAGAGAAAAAAAAAAAAAAACACAAGTGTTTGTGCCAAAGCCTTGTGTAAGAGAGCGGCTGAAATCAGGAATTTCAAGATAACTCACTGAAGAGTTTTCCAAAGGTTTCCCTCTTCGCCTTCTCGGCCTCGTAAAGCTGCTTTCCATCTTTCACGAGGGCACCGGCCCACTAGAAACACAACGAGAGCGAGTCAGCTTCCCCCGGCGGCGCCAGCGGCCGCCGAGCCGAGCAAGACAGGCCCAGGATCCGCGGCGCTAACCTCTCTGTAGTGCCGTATGAAGATCCTGCGCCTCACGACCTCCACCACGGCCAGGCAGTACATCTGCGGCACCGTGCCCAGCGCCTCCACCACCCGCACCCTCTCCAGCAGCTCCGTCAGCAGCCGCAGCAGGGCCTGCAGCTTCTCCCCGTCCTGGTCCGCGTGAAGCATCACGTAGCAGCACCACCTAGAGGGCGGGAGGGGGAACACAAGGTTCAGTTGGGTCTCACAGAGATCTATTCCAAATGACCACTAACCTCCTGTAACCTACACTACAATACAGCTGGGCGATACCTAAAAAAGAGACAATCCAGATGCTCCTCACTTAACGACCTACCTGATTAACGACCGCCCGGACTTTACGACCGGCCCTCCGACCAGTCGGTATTGTACGCTGTACGAGAACTTTGGCTGTGGAAACGGCAGCGCGGCGTCTTAGCGTCAAACAATAGTGCAAATTAAAACGGTTATCAAGCTGGAGATTCCTTTAGACATTTTAATTACTTAGAATAAATAAAAAAGATTACTTAAACCTAAGTAATGTATATTAGGGCTGATTTCCTTTATTCCGTTTATTACACTATAGAGTACGCTACTGTATAAACATTTATAAACAGGGATGCACATAACTGGTACGAAAGTACACATTCACCAATCTATTGTGTGCAGCAATAGATTGTTGTAACGGCGCAAATATTCAAGTATTTTATGTGCATTTGTGCTGCTATGACAAGAAAGTAACGTGCATTTTAACATTTATACCGCACATGAAGTACGAACAGCATATAAAGGTTAAAATGCATAATAATTTCTTGTCATATCAGCGCAGATGTACATAAAATATTTGTGCTGTTACAACAATCGATTGTTGCATTTATCGCTTTAAATGTGAAAGCGTACTTGGGTACCAGTTATGTGCATCCCTGTTTGCAAATATGCTAAAAATGTTATAAATGGTGCATAGGTGACATTAAATCAATATCGAAAGATGGCTGACACAAACCCACTACCAGTACAGTATGCCTGAAATATCAGTATAGGGCGGCTCCTCACTTATCAACCAATGCGCTTAATGGCCTACTCCTAGGAATGGAACTCTGTTGGTAAGTGAGGAGTACCTGTGTATGATATTGTAATTAAGAAAATACTAAGAAAAACAATAATAATTGCCCAACCCCCCCCCCCCCCACAATCACAAAGGCACAGAAGTTGGGAAGTCCAAAATTCCCACCAGGAAGTTCCTTTGAACGGCAGACATTTTGGCTGCCGACCGAAATAAAGAAGTTTGTAATGTGACAACGGTGAACTTCCCAACTTACAAGTATGGCGAACACACTGTCAATACACCGGGCAATGCTTGTGAAAAGTTGCACTATAACAGCCATGTTTTTTCCTTTTAAACTGCGTCAGAAACATAGGCTGAAAGGCTGCACTTAAAGCCAAATCAAATATCCTTCTGGTATCTTGTTTTGTGTGCAGCCTAAGCCTGCAGCTAGCTGATAATAAGCCGACAATTCCCGATAACACCGTCATATTGCCCAGCTCTACACCACAACCTCCAAAGAAACAGAAACAATCCGCCATTCAGATATTACGGTGACTCAATCCTTTGTCCTACTCCTGCTTAATTAAATTGTCTCTAACACAGGATACTTGTTACTCTGCTGTACGTCCACAGCTCCTGTACAGAAAGGTCACTGTGCTCACAAAGCCAGCGCTGCCCCCTGCTGTCGCTGTACCTGCTGAACAATACAAAAGTTTGCTGTGCGTCCTGGGAATGAAAGGCATGGAATGCGGGGCCGCGTCATTTTTATTCCCGATTCCAGAAAACAAGTATGTCATATAATTTGGTTGTGGGCGTAACAGGAGACAGAGAAACTCAAACTCGACACACGCATAACCCCAAACAAGAAAACAAAATGAAAACATCATACTTCATACTCAGTGTTTTAGTATTAACCTATTTAACATTTACAAAGGAACATATCTCCACCCATTTGTCTTCCCACGGCTACATCCTAGACATGTTTCAGACACCCTGCAGCATGAAGGACATACAGCCAAAAGTTCCTGTACACCACAGATTACACCACTTTTCCATTTATTTCATAAACTGCAGATTTTTAGTTCTTCTTAAGCATTGGAAAGTTGAGTGAACAACTATAAATGAAAATGAAGGGAAAAAACCAAGTCTGCTGTATAACATGGAAAGAGGATGTAAAAACGCATGTCTGAGATCCTATTCATTGGTCGTGCAGTGATAGCATGGTCAAATTCTAGGCTGTACTCTACCTTTAAATGCAGTTAACTGTTTCATCCCATGAAATGGAGTAGTATTTAATGTCCCTAAGAATGCCTCAAACTTTCCCTGCTGTTATAACTGCTAGAGGTGGTTATGATGAATCAAAAATATGACATTTTCGTGCTAATAAAGGTACTCAAATGGTGAACATACTATAAATATATTTGTTAGCAAAGGATAGAGTGTATTTTTAGTAGATGTTAAATGAGTAATATACAAAACTAGAAAATCTTAGTGTGGGCAAAAACTTTTGACTGGTATTGTATTTGAGGGGCAGAAAAACACAAGATAATTCTGTTTCCGGAAAGTTGGCTATTTCAGCCTTTTATGAAGAGTATTTTCCCAGAATGCATTAAGTGGTTATCGTCGCTTACATTGTTTATCCATTAGCTATGAGTATCAGCCAGCCGGCAGCCGAACGTCACTCCGCTGATCCGTTAGAGCTCTACAACAAGACCCTAGTGCAGTTACAAGCAATCTGTCCTGCTCCTCTGCATGCTGTAGGTACTTTATCCTCGCTGAATATTTTATTCCATTAAGCCATCTAGTAATTCTGCCATCCGATTTTAGATTAGCATACACAAAGTTTTCCCCGCCTGAAAGCTTAAAGGCAAAAAAAAAAATAAGATTCACAGAAATCAAAGTTAACTGTAAGTCCTTACTTGAGTCGGACTTGTAGATTGTTGGCGAGCTCCTGTTTGGCAGTCGTGCATTTCTGCTTAATATCCAGCAGCTTCCTGTGGTTGGTCAGCATGATCATCAGCTGGTTGGCGTGGCTTAGACACAGGTCAGGCAGCACCGAAGTGTCCTTCAGGTTCTCGGCCCTCTTCTGATTGGCTAGAAATCCCTGGGGGGGAGGGGTGACCAGCCAACTTAACATCAGAATACTGTATTCTATCAGGCTACATTCTCTTGACAGGCACCTTGATATTTTACACAATCTTTAAGACCTGAATGAACACAGGTAAAATACACAGTGTAGGTAGTTCATAAAATAAAAGTTCTAGTGCTCCATGAACTGAGTAGTTACAGAGAGACCAAGAAAGTCATGTGTGATATAAACGTATAAAGCCTTTGTTCAATCTAGATATTCTGTGAAAGAGTGCCATCTGCTGGTCATTAAACGTTAAACGTTTATGAGAAAAAAAAAAACGCACGGCCGCATTAAGTAGCATATTCACATCGAAATCCCACGCTTGTCTTATGTTTGAACTTTTCCTTTCAACAGGGGAACACACAGGATAAGTGTTTTCTGAGGGCGCTGATGACGACGACCTGTGTGAATATGAACATCCGGCAAATTCCGCAGCACCCGCCCACCCGCGGCATGACGGGCTGACCTGAGCGAGTTCCTTCTGCTCGTTGACCAACTTCTTGCAGCTTGCGATCATCTGGTCCAGAGCGTACAGCCTGTCCTCGAGCCCTTTGATGGCTTTCATGTTCTGATTATCCAGTTTGGCGATGGTATCCCGGCATTCCGCCAGAAAGGGCTGAATGATTCTCGGATCGAGCTGAAGGCAAAAATAGCCAAACCACGTCAATGACGCGTCTGCAAGGTCTACCTCTGTTTTACACTTAAGTGCAACCTGGCATGCATTATCAGTCAAATGTCTGAGCACTCCTGCTTGAAACACTAATTATCTAAGCTTGAATCCGTCTACACTTGTCTATTAACAAGAGAGGATGTCAGTCTTCAATTGATGTCAGTGAACAGATGACTCAATTTGAAATAATTGGGGCAAACCATTGCGTCTTTCTAAGACAGGGCATGAGATTTGATATATGTGGTTCATAGTCTGGGGTTTCTTTGCTAGTGATCTTTACCAAATCTAAAGCCAATCTCAGTCAGCATGGTTGTCATATATTTCACATGCCATAAAGAGGACTGTGCAATCCCTCAGTCGTCATCAATGTAATGACAAAACCGGACAGAGGGATCATAGCAAAGCAACCCACAACCAATCCATATCTCTGGGATCAGTTACCAAGAAAATTTTGTCTGTCCTGAGAAATCCCACAGTGAGACCATTCCCAGTTTTTCTGAACACCTTTTTGATATGACATAAAACATTCGTAACATTCCACGTTTACAGCAAGTATACTTAAACTTCTGACTGTTCCTGTTGTAAAAAAAAGTACATGTGGTAAAACACTATGTAAAACAATCTTCTATTTAAAAACATAAATGATTAATCTACTTTTCAATTAGCACTTTAATTATTCAGAGTGAGCACGCATAACTAACATCTGTCTGCTGCAAGCTTCTTAAATGTCTTGGTATCAGTTAAGCAACTGAGCTGTACTACACACAGACACTCTCCCAAAAAGCTTTTATTTCCTTGCTTCTCCTCCACACTGCACGCTAAAACATCCATCTACTCCGAGTTAAACGGGGTCTGCGCACCCTGTTGATGGAGTCGAAGCACTTCCTGACGAGCGACTCCACGTCGTTGGGTCTGTCCTGGACGTTGATCCAGTCCAGCAGGCTGACGTTGAACTGGGCCGGGCCGCTCCTCTCGGGGGAGTCCGCCCCACGCAGGGCGGCCCTCAAGCCGCCGCTGTCCGTCATCTCGCTCCCCTCCCCGGTGCCGCCCTCCACGACCCGCGGCTCCTCCTCGGGGGAGGCGGCGTGCGAGCTGCTGGGCGAGAGGGCGGCGTCGCTGGGGCGCCGCGCTGAGTCCCCCGAGCGCTCATCCTCCTCGGTCTCGTCGGCGGTGGCGTCACGCGAGGATGGCGAAGCGGACTTCTCCAGGCTCTCCCGGTAGCTGTGGCGGGTTAGGCACTCCAGCAGCGGGATGCGGGCCATGACTGCCACCGCGATGCCTAGCCTGCGTGGGACGGCGAGAGCCACATGGGGGGGGGGGGCGCTGGGGCAGCTCAGCCACGCCTCGGTTTCCGTCTCTACAAGCGACGTGCCGACAGAGCTGCAGCTTAAATAGGCTCCATCTGAACCCCGTCGGCCTGACGCACCCCCTGCTGTGCTCGCGATGACGTTTACGTGTGTCAGATGGGGCAGGGCCTAAGAAAAGCTGATTTCCGATTGGCCCTCAGAGTGCCCCTTCCCTGTCGATCGCCAATTCAAAACATGTTATTGGCTCATGATACGCTTGGCCCTTCTGTATGAATAGGGTCCCTCTTATGCCTCCACCTTAAAAAAAATTCCGGAATCCTGGCATAAAGGCAACCTGATGCTCCACTGAAAATGTCACGGGAAGCATTTAAAATGCAAAAGATAGCAAAGGAAGCGTTGACAGCACTGGGCCAGAGTGACACTCTCTAGACGGTTTGATACCTGCCAGTTTGTCCTCCAGCTGACCAAAGTAACCCTGCCAGATCTGGCATCTAACTGGGTGAGATTAACACGGCATTAAAAAACAAAAAAATACACAGGGATTATTTTGTACAGGTTACCGAAACAGAATAAATTCACCTAGCGCTGAACTTGGTTTTAAATCTCCAAGGACGAGATGCATCCAAGTGTTTCTAGTTGATTGGACATTAAATCGGCATTATGCAAAAGAATCACTGGGCGAAGCAGCCACAACAGGAAAGCCAGTCAGCTGAAGGTGTGAAACAAGTGATCAACGGCACCACCTGCTCCCACCTCCATCCACTAGATCGCCCAACGCCTAAGAGCCAGCCCAGGAGAGGATGGAGGTTCATCACGCGCATGAGTGACACTGGAAGAGACGAAAGGGTGAGGAGACCACTGAAAACCGCGAAGGAAAGGACACAGCACGCTTTTCATGTCCAGCTTTGGTCTTTGTGACCAGGACTTTCCTGGATCCTTTACAGTCCTGCATAAATTTCTTTAAATGTGATCATTTTGGCATTAACATGTTGAATATGTCAACCGGGGACATGTGCGACGAATCACCCAATGTCATATGGACGCCTTGATTATTTTTAAAAGCACTCCAAAAGCACTCCGAAGCTTTAAAAAAAAAATTAAATGAACGAGGACTAAATTTAAAAAATTAACATTCCTTTACCTCTCATTCCATCTTGAATAAAAAACCAGTTTTAAAAGCTATTAAGCATAACTTGTGTCAAAAACGTGCCTAATTCTTCATAATTATGTATACTCGTCAGCCACAGAGGCAATACCGTAAACAAATTTTGACATCTATCCTTTTAAAAACTGATGTTACGCCAACTGAAAAACATGAGTGCTTGGCCTAATTACAGCTTTTTAACAGGTCTGTAAAATGACATCCACATTTAAGCATCATGCATACCAAAATCTCTCTCGTCTATAAGCTGTCATTCCTTTCACATGAATGTGGTTCCACTTAAACTGAACCAATGCAGAGATGTTTTTATCAGCATAACTGGACCCACAACAAACAGCAGCCAGTGTCATTTGGAAATGCCGCTGGGTTTCGAGGCCCTAGGACAGGCCTGGAGATGAGGTCAGATCCTGTCTGAACATCCATTTTACTGAGAACTGAAAATGCAGCTTCCCCAAGCCAACAGGATCTTCTACGCTTTTAAAGCATTCAGTTTCCATCTGCTCAGGAACACCACACCGGGAAAAGTAGCACGACCATGGCGTAATGTTGAACAACATCCATATTTAAGGCCTTCTCTCAAATCGCGCCATTGGATTCGCTCGGAGGCTCTCTAGCAATTACACTGAACACAGCGGGATTCTGGGAATTCCCCAAGAAACCGCCACACGGTCCTCCCTCTGAATGGGAGTACCCGGCACATTCAGCACCCCCTCCCAGTGGGAGGCTGATGCACACAAACCGCCACCACGGAGGTGCCCCGTGACGCAATCCTGCCACAGAGGCTGAGCCCACTGAGAGTGCTGAAATAAATGCACGCTAAGGGCTCCCAGGAGAGATACCTCCACAAGTATATTCACGTAGTAATGTGTTTCTGCGGATTCAAACCCAGCCCCCCACTCCATGTGTGCAGATCTTCCCTATTGTTCTTGCCAGCATGGATTTTCCCTCCTGTCCCAGGAATCCTAAAGTAGGTTGGATTCCGCCTCACAAGTCCCGCTTCCCAAACAGATGCTCTCATTTGAGCTGCCCGTGCATCTTTGAGTCTGGAGCACAGACAAAAACTCATCCCTGAAACAGGATCGGGCTGTAAAAAAGCCTGGCTCTTCTTCAGTACACCTCATGTTAAGGCACTGAGCACCAGGCCGCAAGACCTCCTGTGGGATTAAACGATTCATCACATCACCGCCTGCTGCTGTCTCTCTGGAATGTATTCTGTGCTTAGCGCCACCCTGTGGTGTTCTGCAGGCAGACAGCTTCAGCCCGGCTTCTCCCGAGCGTCCGTACACAATTAACATTCACGCCTAAATACACAGAGCCGCCGTAAGCTCATGCCTTCGAACGGACATCCGGGCTGAGATAACCGGGAGTCCTTCCGCTTGTGAGACACGACATTTCGGCGAGTCTGGCCTCCTTCCACGGCAGGGGGATGGACGAACCGGGGAGCGCAGCATCTACTGCACTGGAGCTATGATTCCACGTTGACCACAGGCAGCTAAGACGTGCACGAAAGAAGCTTCTCAAAAAACCGGAGGCGCAATGACATTGATTTCAGATCCAGAAGGTAAAATCCAGGCCAAGATTTTGTTTCAACCAACCAGTTGAGTTTATGGAGTCACACTCTCAGAGTACTCAACTGGTTGGTTGAAACAAAATCTTGGTCTGGATTTTTACTTTCTGGACCTTAAACTTCCACCTCTGGATACAAATGTAGCTCATATTAATCTGGGGGTAAAAAAACTTCAGTGTTCATTCTCACAACTTCCAGCAGACTTGGGAATATCTAGGAATGAGACTAGAGCCCACGGCTTTGGAAGATAAGGTCTGTTCTGACCTGATCTGGCCTGGTGTCACTTACTGTTTGCATGCTGAATATTTATGGGCGGTATGCCTCAACTTCACTTGACTCCCCCACTATTCACAGTCGTCATCTCTTTCCTGAAGAAACCATTTTGATCCCCCGAGTGCTGTCTGTCCTAACCGAATTGCAAATACTCCCAGAAGCCAAAAACTCCATTTTAATATATTCAAATAAATTCAGTCGAGTGACGAGGCTGAATAACCTCTCCGAGAGCAAATGGGAGGGAGCTTTGAGCAACAAGCGAGTAAAGTAATGCCTCAATTGTACTGCCCACATCAATCCACAGTGTCCCCTATATCTTTCCCACCATTCAAAAATCATGATAATCACTGTCATTAAATATATGCTTTAATCACTACTGAATGTTAAGTATGTTCTATAATTTTTGCTACAAAGAAGCATCTCCAAAAATACTGACACACACAAAGCCAACCTACTTTACTCAGAAAACATATAATGATGTCAGATACAGTACTGTGCAAAATGCAAAGAAAATGTTTAAGGCTTTGCTCAGAAAAACATTTAATGTTATAGCAAAAGCAAATGTATAGTTAAGAACGTTACTGGTCTCTTGTTGGATGGAGAGATGAACATTGCTCCTCTCCTCAGCGGCACTACAGCCATTCCATGTATTTGTTAAATTTAGTTAGTTAAATTACTTACAGCGGTACTGATTAGCCAAATAAGGTGATGCGGCGGTCATCTCAAAAACCACATTCGAAATGGTTAAGCTGACGCACTTTGACAGACATAACATAGGGCTACACCAACATGAAGATCATTTAAACTATTTTTACTGATGGCGTAAGACTTGTGTACAGTACTTTATCTGTGCGTATTCAAAATAGTCTATTATTAGCATCGTTACCAATGAGGACGAAAAAGATGAACATACTTGGTGAGTTTGAGCTTGATGTCCTCGACGTCCTGTTGGTAGTTCACATAGGCATTCTCGAACTTCCAGAGCAGCTTCTGATAGGACAGCGTGCAGTCATCCAAGTTCGCCATTATGGCCGCCCAGCCTTGGTGCTGCAGGTGTTCGTCATGGACCAGGCGCTCGCAGAAGGAGCAAAGCTTCTTGGCAACTTCAAACATTTCCTGCCCGGCAAACGCGACAGAGTGAGATCGGCCACCGTATCCATGTGACAGTCAGGCGGTTGCTAAGCGACACTGAAGCCTTTATTGTGAAAATTTAGCCGCCAAAGCAAAAAAGATAAGCGAGATGCCGAAGACTAAGCAAGCTCCTAGAGCAGGGGTCTCCAACTCCGGTCCTGGACAGCTACCGTCCAGTAAGTTTTCTATCATACCCGGCTTCTGATGAGCCAGCTTTCTGCCCTATCTGCCTGAACATCTCATAGATCAACAATG
>JAODLC010000085.1:4201468-4215696 GCA_026781145.1 Hippopotamyrus pictus | reverse complement strand
TGGCTCATCAGAAGCCGGGTATGATAGAAAACCTACTGGATAGTAGCTCTCCAGGACCGGAGTTGGAGACCCCTGTCCTAGAGCATGTATAGATCAAAACAATTCAACTGACTTCATATTGAACGTAAACTTAATAATTTATTTGGTACGTATTTATTCAAGACGGACAACACAATATTTTAACTGAGAGGAGTTAATAACAAGGCTAAAATTTCACCACAAGCTAACCATAGCTAATGTTATAGTAGCATCTGCTGACAGCAATGACCTTACAATTGGTTCATAAATCAAATGCCAATTTCACTGAATTATGGGTTCCATTTTCCTCAATAAAATCATTGGCTGTATGTTACGGACATAAAACTTCATTGGGCTGATGTAACTTTTTCAAGCTAACCATTAAATCAGGGGTGGGCAATCTTATCCGCAAAGGGCCGGTGAGTATGCAGGTTTTCGCTGCAACTCCCTAATTAGGTCACTAATTAGGTGCGAGTCCTCACACCTGGGTTTGAACAGCTGACCCAAAGGTTACCCCAGAAACCCGCATACGCACCAGCGAATAAGATTGCCCACCCCTGCATTAAATGATCCACCGTCGCTAAAACCATCGAATACATGGACAGCAAGCCCATGTCTTACAGAAGGAGAAGTATGAGATGTGACCACAACTAGCACCATCTGAGTTCAGGAATTCATTTGTCAAAAAAAGGCTGTTGACCAGCGTAGGCCGACACTTTCGCTTGAGTCATCTCTGGGATGGACAAAATCTAAAAGGTTTCTTTTGTTCTAACTTGATGACTAAATTGTTAAAGGCATGCTAAAGTGCGCTATGTTTTTCTCTGTGGACTGCCTGTCGCACTGAGTCACCCTCACTTCACATTAACGTTTCCTACAGCGATGCTCTTCCGGCAAGGCGGAACTCCAAAACTCTGATGCTACACCCGCACCTCGGCAGAACCCAATGTCTTCTGGAAGCTCATGTTAAAAACTCAGCCAATCATAAAGCGGCTTGGATAAACAACCTCTGAGGCATAGAGACAGGGCCGATGTCAGGCTCACCACAACAACAAAGTAACACTATGGCCAAAACCCAATAGCTGGAAAATAAATTAAGGGATTTCTTGTTTTGGCTTCTACGTTTCCGAATACAGACTGACCGATGTTAATGTTCCAGAGTATGAGTCTTATTGAAAGACAACAGAAGAGGCATGAATCGTCCTCCAGCTGTCCTTCAAACCATAGCACTGTGCAGAGGCTCACTGGGGACTTCGGCAAGAAAAGGACGGAAAAACCAAATTACCACTGCAAGTTGGGTTCTGGAGGCAACGGTGTGAAAGACGGCCGGCATCATAAGGGACTCCTCCACCTTCAGCTCCATCTCATTCTCAATGGAGAAGGTCGTCTTGAGTATGGTCGGAGGTCGATCGCACAAGATCATCTCTTTGTTGAAGAGGAAGATGGGGTTGGTGTCCTGGAAGTCAGCACAGGAAAACACACACACTTAAAAGGTCGTAATGGGAAGTGAGGCTCAGATATGGAAATTTATGCAACCTTTGGTAATGACCAGTGACCACAAGCAAATCGCTGCACTTAATGGTGAATGGTGAAGAGCGACTCGAAAAATGTACAGAACACCAAAAGTCAGATTGCTAAGTTTCGGTCTCCCTAGCAATCAATACCACCATCATGTTTGCCTTTAAACACTAATCAGAATAATTAATTTCCAGCAATTAGCAAAAACAAGATACAAGGACGTGTTTCTTTTTTTTTTTTTTTTTTTTAAAGAAAGATAATGAAGGAGAACCAAATCCAAAAAAGATCTTAGCATAATTCTGGTATGCGAGTATTTGTGTACATTTCCATTCTAAGCAGTAACATGCTGGAATAAACCAAGATATCTTCAGAAGCAAAACAATTTGGGCAGCACTGTTGGTGGTCTGATGGGACCCGGGTAACCAGAATGTACAGTGGCCCCCGTGGGGGTGTTTTGGAAGGGGACAAGTGACTCCCCCCCCGGTGCTTACAGTGCCAGCGCTGTAGCTGCAGACTCGCCTCTCCGCCACCATGCACTCGCCCCCGTTCACCACGAGGACTTGATGCTGCACCGCGATCTTGTACTTGGCCTGGATGGCATGCTTGAGGTCCAACACCCTACAAGTGACACGGATATGGGGGGGCGGCTGCGTCAGTAAGTGAGGTGGAGCAGGTGGAAAAACCAGGGGTGGGTGGCGACAACGGCGGGGAGGGGGCAAGCTAGCCTTACGTCTGGACGGCGAGTTCCGTGTCAAAAGTCAGCGTGCTCCCATTGTTGACCTGGAACACATATAACTTCATGTTGAATTCTCCGACAATCTTCACTTTTCCCTTCCTTGATCATTTAGTCTTTTAGCACCTCCTTTAGGAAAGAAAAAAAGGGGAGAAGAAAAAATATTTCAGAAGAGACAATTTCACAGGACAAATGAACAGCACAAGCAAGTAAAACCATCATTAAAATTATGAACCAGAGGACACTTACAAGGAAAGAAATACAAGCTAATTGTATTATGATAGCATAACATTACTACAGCAAAGCTAATATTACAATACATTACTACATATGGTGCAGTTAAATCTGGCTACTGTATATTTACACCGCAGCACTGTTGTCCTTTCATTAATAACAGAAATCAGATATAATAACTTAAATTAATAGATAAGAGAATTTTAAAGAAGCTAAGATAGTGAATCCAGAAAAGAGCGTGCAGAAGTCTGCGTGAAGTTATCAGTCTGAAGCAGATGTTTATTATCTGGAGTATTCCCAAACAGTGTCATGCACAAGGCGTTCAAAAGGCAGCAGGCACCGTGCAGAAGAGCAATTTTCACTTTTTCCCCCCCAGAAAGTCCTCACAAGTTTGCAAATAAGGAAAAAAGCGGTCATCGTGATAAGCGCTGACATTTCTGAACGTAGCATCATGCAGAAACACAACTGCCACTCTCGGTACTACAACTATTAATGAAGAAAATATGATGCCGCTTTCAAAACAAACACGTAAAGTTACCAATCGACAAAAGGTGGGAAATACTGCTGCTATATTACATTTTAAAAAACACACGCGATACAATCTTCCTTGTGTCACCCAACCCGATAAATGTGACCCGATCATACTTACCTACTGTCACAGGATGCTGTCTAATTACAGCAAAGAGTCTCGGTAAATCAGCGGACCTTGGCAATAGACGCATCAAAAATGGATACGGGGTCTGGCTTAGGGGATCTGTAATTTAAGACGGATTCATCGTCAGGGAAAAGCACAGCGCTGAAAACAACCGTCAGGTTATTTATCAATAAATAAAGCAGAATGCTATATGAAAAAAAAATGCATACGGAACAGACGATATTCACACCTATAACGATGGAGAAATGGACACTTGATTGTTTTAAAGAGATGTTATCACTGTTAAAAGCGCCTTTCTTTGTACTTTCGGTTGTCAGTAACCCCTATTACTTATCGTCTATTAACTGCAGATGCCTAATGAGTCCTGTAGGAGCAGCGATCGGGGTTGGGGTTACGGCTACAGAGTTGCGGGGATACATAGGATTAGGGTGACCCTGCCAAGGGGATCTGCAGCAGTGCAGGTAACTTTCTATCCCGGAGCCGCAGCCCGGCTCGCGCTGACCGGCCATGCCTCCCTTCACCTTGGCTAGGAGGAGGAGGGGGGGGTTACAGTACTGCTCCTTTGTCTTTCGCAATCCGCGCTAAGCCACTTACACTCCATCTTTATACGTCTATTATTATATTGAAATTATTTTCCCATTTTAAAAATGATGTCCCCAGCCCAATAGCCGGATTCCACGGCCGCGAGGCCTGCCCTCAAAAGGCAGAGCCGTCAGACAAAGAACCGAGCGCGACTGAGTCTCCGCCGCCGGCCCGGAAAGTTCCCAGCGTCCCGAAAAAAGGATTTTTTTAAGGCCAGTCGTAAGACCCTGGGCGAGCCTGAACGGACGGGGGCCGGCGGCGGGCTGACGGCCATACACCCGGCTGTCATATAAACAGCGCCCGCCAGCCCCGCTAGCTACCTGGGGGCGCAGTATCAACACTTCACGGGTTAGCGGACTGGCTAACCCGACACCTCGCAGACAGTTCGGCCCACGTTAATAAAAGAAAGTCAATATAAACAGTCAATGAAGAGTCCCAGACAGAGAAGCAGGGACCCCGCGACAGCCGAGGCCGGAGGAAGCCTCACCTCGGCGGTTGTGTGTCACATCCTCCTGGCCGCGCGATCGCACGGCTAGCCGGCTAGCACGTCGGCTAACGAGGCGACGGACGCGGCGGGTTATTTCCGACTCTCTCCCCCGGCTGGCATCACCCCGGACAGGATCGTGGCGTGCTATCCCCGTTTCCTCCCCCAGGCCAGCGCTTTCGGGCCCGGCGTTGTGTAACGTTGACAGTGTTTACCCCAGCGGCAGCCAAGCTTACAGGCAGCCTCCGCTGCTGTGTTTTGTTGCTGTCGTCATCGCGCGTGCAGTGCATTGTGGGATTCCAGCCCGGCTGAGTGACAGGGCCAAGTTTTTGCGCTAGGAGGGTGATGCTGTGATCTCTGTGTATGTTTTTCCATGAGATAGTCGCAGTTGCGCTGACATGTTTTGATCTGAAACAGAGCCCCGACAATAAGACTGAACAAACAGCCGTTCTTTCTTGTAAACATGTATTATATTTTAAATCATGATTATTAATTTTGTTGTACTTGTTAAATAAAATTACATTGCAGCTAGGTTTTATTGATACTTCACTCACAATTAGCTTGTTGCCATTTCAAATCTATTCACGAATTGTCATAAGGTGTCGAGGTGTCGCAGTAGCGATTTTTAAGTCATTTTCAAAATAGTACCAGCTCTGTTCAATTGTTCATTTTTTTGTTGCCAAAACATTCAAGTAGTAGTAGTAAGACCTGCTTTGTTATTTATGCTGTAAATAAACCAGATTCTTCCTGCTCATACTTTCCACTCATCTGGTACTACACCTGACTGCCACCTTTGATGCTGTTGCTGATGACTCCACAAGGTGGCTCCACTTGGCCATTTCAGCCTGAGCCTGCCGGGACTACAAGGATTGCACGAGGCACCACCCCCAGGCTTGACCATATGTGGGTCTGGAAACCCTGTTTTGCATACAGAATACTGTTTTTTCCTTGTACTTATCATGTCTTTGTGGAAAAGGTTGAGGTGGTTTGGGCGTCTCGCAAAGATGCGACATGGTTTATTCCTAAGTGCGCTGTTCTCTGGAGGTCCCATTGGGCTTTGAGGACACACTGGAGATATCATAGCTTCTTGGTGGTTCGGCAACATTTGGGGATTCCCCAGAACAAGACAGTTTGTAGCCTTGGCAAAGAGTCACCTGGTTTGTCCTACTCTACGTGCTGCTGCTGTGAACCTCACCAGGAGCGGAGGTATGAAGATGATGATGGAAAAATTCTGAAGAATTCATATTGTGTTAAGTATTAGAAGAACTCTCTTTCATCAAAATTGCAAATAATGTTCAAATTTTTTCAAATGTTTTTAGACTTATGCAACATATAGGCCTGAATAAGTTTAATCTTCACATACTTCAGACTTCCTGTCCCAGACAGGGTCATGGGGCAGCCTATCCCAGGCAACATAGTGCAGATGGCTGGGGAAAACCCTGGACAGGATGCCGAAAACCCGCATACACACCGGCCCTTTGCGGATAAGATTGCCCGCCCCTGTCTAAGAGTCAGTTAGCCTCACCACCTGTCTTTAGACTGCAGAAGGAAACTGTGAGAAAATGCACATGAGATGGAAACTCCATACACAGAGAATGGAGACAGGATTCGAACCCGCAACCCTGGAGTTCTGAAGCAAAAATCCTATCCAAAGAGCCACCATATCGTCCACAACTGCATACATTTTAAAGCAACAGTTGATATATAAATGTTAACAAAGGACACTTGAATTATCAATGGATACAAATTAATATTTGCATACAACAAGATGAGATATGAGAATTAAAAAGTGTAATCAAATATTCACTTAATGCTTTGCTGTGAGACGCTGCCATCTGTAATTATACAAAAACTCTTTGAAAGGTGTTTGTCTAGACACGTACTGTATGTTCTGGGGTACTCTCTGGCCTAAGATAAAACAGAGCGTTCTGATAAGCTGCTTGTGAAGCTCAGTGTATTTGATCTAAGTTGAGAGAAGATGCTGCTTGTTATCCAAGGAGCGCGTCATTGGCACCGAGCTAAGTAGTACTGCAACACACAAGAAGGGAGCCCGAGTATGGGGAACCGCGCGCGCGCACAGAGGCTAACGGAACATGCTTTGGCTCCCGCGAGGATCCCCGAGGCAGTAGCCGTCAGTGGACGACTTGACCCACATTGTCCCAGTAAAATATTCATGGTTAGTATTATAATCTGCTTTGGATAAAGGCTACAAAATAAGAACAAGAAATACACCAGAAATAAAAAATGCCAGTCTGCCACAAATTATGTATGTGATAATAAATACAAAACGCGGATTTATTGTTTCAGTTGCGGAATTATATTTCTCAAAAGCTGGGCTTTATTCAAGGTCACCCACTTATGTGACAGTACAGCATCAATGGAGCAAATCCGTCTGTATGACAACACACTGACGTATACATATAAATAATATAAAAAAACCATTAACATGTAAACAGGACAATGAATGTCTGTAGAAAGGCATATACTCGTTAAGATTTTTATAGTGTTGTTTTATAATGCTACGCGTAAGTTCAGTTTTAAAGTGGTATTTCCCTGCCTAATTTTCCAGTTAATGATACAACTTAGTTATTAAAAGATACGCTTATATTCTTCCTTCAAATCACAATAATGTTAAAATATTTTTTTCCTAGCTAATTTCTTTTGGGACACAGACAGAGTTTACACATTTCACTTACTTTCCGGATGAATCGATTAAATTAATAACTTTTGCGCTAATCGCTAGCGGAGAAGGGTTAAGGAAAGACTAACGCTATTCCGGGCTACAAAAATTGGTCATGCCTTGAGTCTCCCTGCAGTTTTACGGCCAAGGGAATCCAGAAGGCTGGGGGAGGGAGGGAAAAGCCACCGCGAAAGCAAGCAATCATCTGCCTACTTAAAAAAAAAAAAAAAAAAAATCACTCAAACCTATTAACATATTTAAAAGCGCTGCTGTATTTAAAAATTCTGTTTGCTTGGTACTAAACTCAAAGCACAACACTCAAACAAATATAATTAAACTATTCCCTTTCATTTTCTCCTTTCAACAAAGTAAGGTATGTAAATTCACAGTTATAGTACATTTTGGTATACATTATCAAGCAAACCCAACTTTGCGCTGGTATATGCTTTTAATTCCTTAATCATGAGAACATTTTGGTGCACTGTGATGCTAGTCCCATATACTGTAGGTACACAATCTAGACCTAATACATGTCACTCTCGAGCTACTTCAGGTTTTACTGTACAAATTGCTTTAAAACTGAAAGGCTCTTGTGCTTGGCTAAATCGGTTCTTCTTGTGCTTTGACTGGTTTGTTTCCTTAATTGAAAGACGTATCCTGCTGTTTCACATTGATATTAGTGCCACGTGCATGATTGTAAAAGACTGACCAATCTGCACACAGCAAGAACTCCTGGACTGAAATGAAATCCTTGTCATTTTAATTGAAATGGCATTTTACAAATCACGTGGCCGTTCAAAGCTATGAAAGGGCTGTATAGTGAAGCACTTGCACCTTTAATGGAAAATACGAGTATTTAAACGGTTAACACCGGCATTTAACACCGGCACTGTTCATTCTACTTCTGGGTTTACCGAATGATTATGATAATACGGTGACCAGATAATCCATGTCAGGGAGGACACTTTGAGCTAGGATGGGACATGGATTATCTGGTCACCCAATTATCATAATCATTCAGCAAACTTAAAAGTTGGAGTGAACAGCTCCGGTGTTAAACAGCATTTTAAGCATTTGTCTAAAGACTCATCGCATTTGCCATTAAAGATGCAAGTGCTTTACTATACCGCCCTCTAGTGTACAAAGGGAGGAACATCAGTGCAGATCTTCGCGACTGAGACCTTTCAAAGCGAGGATGTCATTTTGTTATCATCCAGTAGATGTAGTCATTGTATCAATCCACATTTAATCAAAATGGCCACATCATTCAGTTGTTTTTTTTTTTTTTTTTGAAAAGTTGAAAACTCTCTGATGCTTTCACGTTCAGCTGTATTTTAAACAACACACTCAGCTCGTCCGCCCTTTCCCCCCAGTGTCCTCAGGTACGGTAAAATGGCACTATGAGAACATTAAGAGGGTAATAAACTGAAGCGATAAGCCGCGAGGCTGCCCGGTAGCCAGATGTCCGTGGAGAGGAGAAACCCGAAAATGAAGATGACCACCTGCGCGTCGGGAGTCTGACAGCATTCGTTACTGGCAAGCTTTGCGGGCATATTCATTTGGCGCGAGTCGCAAAACTCCCTCGGCACCAACCATGCAAGGAAAAAAAAATGAATAATTCATCTGTCAACATGTGTTTGTCTTACTTGCCATTAGAAAATAAATAAATAAGAACTCAATATGGTGTCCAGGGAGAGATATGGCGATACCAATATGTACCCCGCACACCATGAAGAAAACGAAACGTCTTTGTTCCACTGAATAATTGCTAAAACCACATCAAACCTAAGTAATAGTAACAAAAATTACATAAACATATGACAGTGACATTGGCATCCCATCCAGTGTCCCCGCCTAGCATTCTGTGTTGGCTGGGATACACTCCAGTCTCTCCGCAACCCCATTCTGGGTAAGCTGTTGGAAGCTGGTTGGATTGATGGGTATAACAGTGACTAAATTAACATCTTACTGAAATACTATATTGTGTATATTCTGTAAGGAAGGGCTTTATATCTTTTGTGTTTCATAAGTAGGATAATATATTTATAATATTGTTTATATTCATCATGCAATTAGTCTGCTGCGGGTTGGATAATCAGACTGTAAATCATGCTTCAGTCCTCTGAGCCTTTTAATAATTGTAAATAACTGATGTGTTTTACTCTGGGGTTTTAAATATGCCAACGGTAGCACTGATAATTTGGGGGGATGTGGTACAGCTGGTTTGATGCGTACCTCCTGACTTGGCCCACGCAGTACAGGAGAGGATGAGAGATAAAGTTGGTGCAGATGATTCCACGGGGATTTTCCTCCCTCAGAGGCGTCTTCGTGTGACTGACAGCTGGCTTTGTCAGCTCGCCTGCCACCCTAAGACCGAGGCCTTTGATCCACGCCGCTATGCTTCAAATTTGCTTTTTTTAAACAGTGCGTTTCAGACGCTTTCGCTGTTCTCCTCTGCCGGCGAGTGCCTTCACACAGAGCTGTCCCCATCGGTGGTCCAACAGCAGCCCTAACACAAACGGGATGATGGCCAGAGATCTCGGCTTTTGATGCCGATGTGAGTAGAGGCGCAGCGACAGGACATGCAGGGTAGGCAATGGCTTGGGGCCCTGAGCTGGGAAGGGGGCCCCCAAGGGCGGTCGATTACATAATACATTGCAAAGACAAATCTGCTTTATTTGTGTATTTTGTTTATCACAAAAGTAAAAATAAAAGACTTATATAATTCTCTTTGTTGATATCGTTAATTTAGACCTCACACTGAGACAACGGTAATAAATTTTACCATGTCGGAAGAGAGTGAGTTGGAGGGGCCCCAGACTTTTTAGAATGTCCACTGCATGTGAGGACGCAAGTCTCCGCACTGCCCACCTGGCTGGGCCGACACAACACTCACACTGCACCAGTGATCTCCTTCAGAAGATCATCTTTTGGGTCACTCTAAAGGGTGCTGGACCAAAGGCAGTCCAAGTTTGTACGGATTTCCAGCCTGAGTTTTCTGGGTCAGCATCAAAATATCAATTCTGCGAAGTTTAGCCAGAGCTGGACATTTCAAGGTCCAGAAAGAAAAAAAAATCCAAAACCAGGATTTTGTTTCAACCAACCAGTTGAGTACTCTGTGACTGTGACTTTTTATACTCAACTGGTTGGTTGAAACAAAATCCTGGTTGGGATGTTTTACATTCTGGACCTGAAATGTCTGTCTCTCAGTTTACCTAGCAAGTTACATGGGGTGACCTTCTGCTGACAAGTCACTGGGAAGCTACATCGATGGCAGTAAGCCGATGGGGATTCTGGACGCCAACCAGGGCGCCCATCTCCACATTGGCCTCGGTGAGTGGCCTGTCACTGCCCCGGACCTTCTGTCTAGGTGCCCCTGGTCATGGATCTCAGTTTCTCTTAGGGAAGTGACATCGAAGTCTGATGACTAAAGTCTTGGCAGTACAGCTTCTCCCCCCCCGAGCGCCTGCGAGTGCTCGGTTGCTGCTGTGGCATTTGCCAGGAATACGTTTGTCATTGCCCACGTTCCCACGGCGGAGATGAGGGGGCTATATGATGAGACCTGCCAACAAATATAGAGCAATCCTACACCTGAAAAATTCATGCATTGCATTTTTTTTTTTTTTAAACCGTGAGCTTTCTTGTGACTCTGTGACTATGTGTTTCAAATGTGAGGTTCAGTCAGGAGGGCATTTAACTGCTGAGTAACAAAACATTTCACCACAGTGAGCGATACATGTTCTCATTTCAGAATTGCTAGCTTTGATGAGCTTGCTGTCATGGAATATGAAAGCGAGACAAACGGGGCCAATCACGACCACAAGGCAAAACAGAGCAGAAAACTGATTCATCTTAACCCTTTCAGGCTCAAATTAAGTTTTTGTTGCTAAAGGACAACCAAGTCCTGCAGTGGTACTTCTGAGTAAAAAAACTCATAAAATATGTATCTGGGGTAATAAGGTAGTTAGATTTTAACTGTTGCAAATCAGCAACGCCTGCCTTGAGAGGGTTAAAAGAGCTGCATGCCTTTGCCAGATAATTATGGCGTGAAGTTTATGTACTTTAAAAAGATCTTTTGTCATTAACCTTCAACCACGCGGGTGAGAAGAAACGGCTGGTGAGTTTGTCATAAAAAAAGGGTGATTGGTGATTTCGTGTTTCTGGAGCCACAAGCCTGTGCCTGACATCTAGCCACAGACCACTGCTGACCTCTGCACAAGGCGTGACGTCCAGGCAAGTACAAGGCGTCACCTGGAACGTCCCAATACCCATTAGTTACTCGACTGTGATTGGACGTTGATGGTGACGACAAGGAAACGTGGGGACTGGCGAAGACCTTGAGGTCCATTAAGTCCTTAAAGTGTCGTCACAAAGGGAAAGCGGCTGGGTAATCAGTGAGAGGCCCTCCTGACGGCGAGATGTTCCCCATCCTACTCAAAGTGATGTTTCCAGATTTTGTTTTTCCTTGATCTCAGCACACACCAGTACTGCCCCCTGGTGATCATTTTAATTAGGTCTCTGTAGCACCCTGCACCACTCTCTGCCCGCTGCAGGGTCCTGTAGATAATTCCCTGCCAGCTACTTTTTCATTCGCTCTCTTTCGAATGTTAACTTCAGTGTTTCCGTTTCATCGTCGCCGTTCCTTTAAGCGGCCATGTCAGCGCCTCTTCCCTGCAGTTTTCCCTCCATTTTTTTCTTCCTAAAATGACAATGCTGCTGATTCTTATTGTATCGCATCGCTTCCGGACTCAGATAACTGCAAAAATCCACAATCGATTAAGGATCGATTTATTCCTGTTTTGAATCATATTCCATATCAATCATCCCACTTCCACCTGAACAGAGAGCCATAATATTCCTCGATTCTGCACCTTTGACTTAGTTCCCATCACAAATTATACACCACTGACGCAAATGTATTCCAAATCAAGACTTCACTCATCACTCAATTCCCCATTTGTTTACATGATCAACATTATCGTATTACATAATTTATTTGCATAGCGCATAAAAGAGTTACACAACCACAGAAAAAAAGTAATTATCACAGCTGTGTTTCTCTTTCAAGACACATACAATGTATCTTATCTGTATCTGGTGGCCTTGCCCTTTGAATCTCTCCTTAAGATGCAGCTGAGGGCATAAAGACGATAAACAAAGGATAAATCATTTTCTTTGAGGCACATTAAATAAGATGTTCGGTGCAGTGAAGAGAAAGAGTTGCGGGGATTTTCTTCAGCATGCCCTTGCACTGACGATGAGGTAAGACTTTTGCGAGACCTGCAGAGATCTGTTGTGTAGATCCAAAGATATTATCAAAGGATATTTAACTTGCCTGAGGAGAAAAGTCATGTAAGAAAACACAGCATGTTTGCTTCTTCCAGCAGGTTGGTTTGTATCTAGAGGAAACAGATGCAACCAATCAAAGGTCTCGTTAGAACTTTTAGTGTTCCTCCATGTTCGCAGGGATGGATATTGGCTAAAGCGTCTTCGGTTAGCTGACCTGCTCAGAGGACCACATCGAACTCAGGTCCAGCAGTAGAGGCGGGAGCCAGAAGCCCACAGCCTTCCGTTGGAGCATCACATTCCATCCCTTCTCCATCACAACATTGAATTTCAGATGCATGGAACAAGACGCTGGAAAATAATTTGACCGAATGGTAAAGCAACACAGAACACAACATTAGAATTTTAAAGGCTTCGGTGTCCTTTGGCCGGTGTAAGCTAACCTATACATACCACATTGTCTTTTTTTTAGTATAGTGTAGCATAGTTAACAGATAAGTAATTAAGCACTTGTACTGCTGAAACTTGACATTATTTGTAGTGTGGTGATTATTTGTAGTATACAGTGTTTGTTTTTTTTTTGCCTCAGATATAGATTTTAAAAGGAAAGTGCCAGAAGACGACAATAGTCAGGACTACAAACCAAGTCATGTACCATGGGGGATGGGGGGGGAACAGGAGCTAACAAGCAGCTGGTCAAGGAAAGCAGGGGAAGAAACAGGGGTTGCAGGTGACAGATAGGAGGGGAGAAACAATGTGGGTAGCAGGCAGGTAAAGGCAAAGCACAAGGACAGGCATGGATACCTCGGCCTGAGCTGCATTACGGGGGGGACAGAAACAGCGAGGAAGAGGTGACGTATATGTCCACAATCCTCCGGGTCACCTGACTCCTCCTCCACCCCCCCACCCCCATCCCATTATGCAGTCAGTAATTATAAGAACAGGTCATCATGGGATATCTCAGCTGCAGTCACCACAACCTCGTGTTGGATAAGGGGTTGTGGAAGATGACAGACAGACAGACACAGATGGATAGGAGGACGGACCAGATAGATGGATGGAGAGACCAGACAGACACACAGACACAGATGGATGGACAGACCAGACAGATAGACAGCCATCTCCGATGAAGGTGGCAGCCATCCGAACCCTCACTAACTCCTGTCAGAAACACACTCCCTGAAATAATTTCATCAATGGTGCCTGTGAACTGTCGGATCCAATCAGCGTCAGCGCTACGCCCCTCTGAGACGCCCCTCTGAGCTAAAGCAGATCTCAGTGTTCCATCACTTCTGTCTCCTTCCTGTTATTTCCTCCCTTTCGTCATCCACACTTTCTGTCGCTCTCTCTCTCTCTCTCTCTGGTCGCCTTTCTAATTTTACCTGCTGCTCAGCTCTGGTCGGCCCTCGTTACATTAGTGCAGCCCGTTTATGGGAGGGGGCTGGAGCAGGTGTGGGGGGGAAGGAACTCTGGCGGGGCGAAGTCCATTAATAATCCCGGGAAGTAATTCGCGCCTGAGGGAGGCGAGAGTGTCAGAGGCGGTCACGTGACCTTAAAATCGCACTCAGATCTCCGTTCGTCTGCGGCACGGAGCTAGTATCCCAGAAGCCATATTGTGTACAGGTGTATGATTTCATTCTGTCAGACCTTTAGTGACTGACACGGATTTAACATTAAGACAATAAATATGATTTAATCACAAAAATCACTTTAACAATAAAACCGTTACGAAAGATATTACAAAAAGTAAATGGATAAAAAAATTAATCTTCGTCTATGCACCCATGGGTCTATTTTAATTAGAAATACAGACCGTGTCTGAGGTCTCTGCGTTAAAAAAAAAAAGTGACTCATGACTGAAGACGGTTTACTTCGATTCTGCGGCACCCCCCCTTCCTGCGGTTGGGGGGGCTCTCAGCAGCTGTACTTTGGGCAGCTGGCGCAGCGCACAGGCTGAGCCAGGCGGGCAAACCCCGCCGACCCAACACCCACAGGCCCCCGATCTCCCCCGCCCCGCCTCCCCCCCCCCACCCATGTCAGC
>JAODLC010000085.1:4190650-4201368 GCA_026781145.1 Hippopotamyrus pictus | reverse complement strand
TTGAGCAGCTGGCGCAGCACACAGGCCAAGCCAGGCGGGCAAACCCCGCCGATCCGACACCCACGGGCCCCCGATTTCCCCCCCCCAACCCCGCCTCCCCCGCTCGCTGGCGCAACTCGGGATGCGGAAGGTCGTGCCAAAGTGTCCATCTGTTTCCTCGGAGGCCCGCTATGCAATGACGCGGGTCAGCCTGCCCCTCGTATGGTGGCCCTGAGCGCGGGTTGCCAGGAGACCGTTTGGCAGCCATCGAGCCCGCGAAGTGTAGGGCCCCTTCATCCAACTAATAGCTACCATCTAACAAGCTCCCAGTGCTGAGGCTGAGTTGTAGAAGTGAGCTTGGGCTGTTATTCCCACCCCCCCCTTTTCTGCATATAGAACGTGACTAACATTGATTTTTTTGATGAAGCATAAAGGCGCTAGGAAAAACTAATCAGTCCAGCTCCGGCTCCGGGATCCAGACCGGAACAACGACCCTGACCCCGATACTCATCGTCGGTTTTCTAAAACACCTGTTACCGATTTCCGATTTAATTATATTTATACCGCTCTCAGCCGGCTGCTCGTATTGCTCGGCGGTCATCCGCCTGATCGCTGTTACCATTTACCCCTGTCATCGACCTTTTGTGGTATCGGTTTTGGTTAATAAGCGGTAATGGGTCATCCTGCGACTACACCCCGGTCTCCATCACTACAATAACGCTTAACTGAACTGTTAGCCCACGGCTCTGTATTCCGCAGTTTGCGCGCTATACGATAGAGCAAGCAAGAAAAACATATTAGTCCCAAGCGGCTCGTTTCTTAACAGACCAAGCTGTGTCTTTTCAAACAGCTCTTCTGCGATGGCAAGAAAACAAAACAAAAAAAAAAAAAAAAAAAAAAAAAAGAAAAATAGCCAGTATCAGTATCACAGCATTTCCAGCAAACAAAGAGCTACAGCCATTGTTTTTGCAAGCTATCTAGCAGTAGGCTGTTTATGTTAATCCGTGGTGTGGAGACACATCTGGCAGGACAATCCAGCAGCAGCACACGAGCCTGCTCAGGATGCTGACTTTCCTATAATTTATATCAAGGCTGTCAAAATAAAATTCCTCAGGGACCGCGTGCATGCATATTCCTATCCCGACACTCTCCCTCAGCTTAATTTGGCCAATTAGCGGTTAATTATCTATGCTATTTATATCCGGCCCGTTATGCATTTTTTCCACAAAGCACAGCGGCAAAATGCATAATTAAGGAAAGAGATTCCGATGAAAAATCTGTGTGCGATGGGCCCCAGTCTGATGGCCTGTTTATGTCATGATGGTTGTTTCAGAGCGGCACGTTTATGGTTAAGGGTATTTTTTTGTGTCACTGGCCGCAGATGCGAGACAGGGGTTTTACTTGAGCGACACTATATAATTACGTTCACCACTGTGGCATCTCCTCGCTAGGCTGCAGTGTCAAAATACAGTGCAAATGTTCCCTCTTTTTTTCCTGCTCACAGTCACTGCGCTTAGTTGACAGGTTTTCATTATGTGTTGCAATTTCATGCGTGAATCTTACAGTTTACATCAGAACAGCAGCCTGCATGAGAGAAAAAATCTCTTGCAGGATTTTCGGTTTTAAAAAGAGCGTCAGGGCAAGAGATACTTTGCAGTTACATTACAACACCCTTACTCTCTAGGCAGGTAGTCATTATCTCTACTTCTGAATATATGCATTAATTAAGTCTGCCTCCGTGTCGCAGTCATTACCTCTAGAGCTTTCCGTCTCTTAAACTGTTTGTAAACACGTATCAGAGACAGAAGTGTTTCCTCTCCGCAAAGGGGAACCCGAATAAGCATAAATAAAAAAAACTGATGGGGTTTATGCAGTAATTCAGCAAACGTCACAAATCTGCTTCGGCCCAGAGGGGGAAAATCCTTTATCTCACTAAAAACCTTAATTCCTACAATGTGTTATTTACTGCTTATAACATTAATATTCATAGTTTTGATTTTGGATGCAGTACTTTCGCAAGTTATCAAAAAGCTTTTAATGTGCGAAACCCGGCGGCAGAACCGTCCAAATTAAAGCCAATTAAAAGACTTTACCTTCGCAAATCGAGTTTTCGCTTCGCACCGTGGAAGAAAGCCCACGTCAGACTCCCTTGAATGTATGTTTTAAAATGAAACTGCGGGGGTTTAAACGAGAGGTCACGGGAGGCATCAACGAGGGAATCCTCATAACAAACCAAAACGAAACAGATGATTACGTCGATAATATCTCTCATTTTAAGGGCAACGTCTTAATGATATGTGTAATTGCATTAGGCCACTTTGAATGAAACCATTAAACAAAATTTAGTCTCATTGTTGTACATTCCTATTTCTTTGGATTTCTATCCGTTTTATCACCTCCGAAGCTTGCCCCTCATACACTCAGACGATCTTTTTAAAGCCATACGAATAACCTATATATTTTAATAAAAACAGGTCAAGGGCGTAACTTTGGTTTGAGGTCTCGACCAATTTAGTCGGTTTTGATTTATTGGGGGGTTCAAGCTCCTGCCCCCATATTTTACGCCCGTGACACAGGTAAACTGTTAAAAATGAGAGATTGAGATACCATAGTTACTGTTTGGAAGTGACGTGAAAACATCTGGAAGTCAGTGTGTTTAACCCATTTCGATTCTGGGATAGAAGAATTCGTTTTCTGGAAGGCCTTCTGATTGCACACTTCGCATTTTGGATCGGAGATGTTCCTTACCTGTACAATCTGCTTCATGCTGGGAACTCCAGGATGCCTTTCTGACGCAGGAACTGAAATTCAGGGACAGGGAGTGGTGGATCCAAACTTGTCCACTGGGTGGCGACAATGATCTTCGTATCCCTTGTGCTGCTTCCTGCTGGTGCTGCAGTGTTTTATTAAAGGTGCATTTATTCTCTCTCCCCGTATTGCAGCGGCTGCATCGCCTCCGAAGACCGTGCTCCTTATTCCCCTGTCAGTATCACGCCCGTGATGTTGTCATCCTTCTATAATAATGCGCTTCTTCCCTGTACAGGCTGTAAGTCTTGTGAGCGCGTTGTATCTGCAAATGGACCACGTGTAGGCGTCTGCCGGAAACACCCACAGATCACCTTTGTTCTGCCGCACTTTTGCAGTCACATCGTGGGTCCTTCAGTGATGCCATCGCCATGCATTTCGTGTCATACTTATGTCCTTAAGTTGACTGGAACCGACACTGCCCCTCAAACGTGTTAATATTCCTGTCCATTTGCCTGTGACTTTGCCGCGCGAAAGGTTACAGATATTCCTGCTTACCTTTAATTATCCGCTGTGGACTGCACTGGTCTGATTGCCTCGCAGCCTAATGTGAGACTTATTAACTGCACAAGACCATGGTCTAATTGTTAAATAACGGAGGTAGCACAAGAAATACAGAAGAAAATATTTTAAACTAAATTATAAAACCGCGTTTCCGCAACACTACAAAAATGAGACAAGTTTGCAAGCAAAAATGCGGTAATATTATAAGAACTGTATGCATATAATAATAGGCCTATATAACTTATGCCGTGTACTTTATTGCAATTCAATCTTAAGAGTAACTTTAACACTAGATGTTAACCCCTAAAATCTGCATGCACCGCTTCACTGTTTTTTGCTGTTCGGCGCAAACACTTGCTAACAAGACACCGTGTTAACCTGCGCGAAAGCCATGCATACCGTCATGTTTGCCTACAATATTACTGCGTCCCCCCTTTGGCCCCTGCACAAGCGTGTCTGCTGCCTGAATAAAATATGAAAAATCCTCGGCCGCTATGTTGCTTTGGCTGATGAATCAGGTGATTCTTTCCAGTCATATGTAAATTAAGGTCTTGGGGGAGGGAAAACCCCCAACAGACGCATTTGTCTTACTTCATTTAGCATCTGCAAATTGATGCTGTGCTGTACGATGTAACATAAAGAGCTGGAACAATATCCAGCCCGTTGTCCTTATAAATTTACTCACATGCATAAACAACCACACATGGACATCTCACATTTCCCTCCTCGCTCTATCCATCCTTTTACCCAGCAAATCTATAGCGGACGGTATTTCAGTGTGACCTCATGTATGTCTGCATGTTCCATGTTGTGCTGTCATGTTCTTTGCGTTAGTTGTACAGCATTATTCTGGTGATGAAGTATGCTTCAGAGGGACTAATTGTGGAGTTTTTAACAGTTACTAACAGGTCAGTGCACCAGTCCTACATCCCCTGAAACCACTTATCCTATTCAGGGCCACAAGGGGTCCAGAGTCTATGGAACAACCCAGGATTGGTCACCAACCCATCGCAGGGCACACTCACACACCCTTCACTAACACAGGCACACCTATGGGCAATTTGGTAACTCCAATTTGCCTCAGCATGTTTTTGGACTGTGGGGGGGGAAAGCGGAGTACCTGGGGGAAACCCCACGACGACACGGGGAGACCATGCAAACTCCACACACATGTAACCCAGGCAGAGACTCAAACCCTGAATCACATGCCACCCCAAAAGTGCCACATTTTTTTGTTTTTTTTTTAGTAAATGAAGGGCCTGGATATAATTTCAGGGCTATTAAAAATAAATTTCTATAGGGTGCTATGACATCATTAGCATAGTTGCCCCATCCCTTTGGGAGCTGGGTTTAAGTCTCCACCAGGGCTCCCTATGCATGGAGTTTGCATGTTCTCCCACGTCGTCATGGTGTTTCCAGTTTCCCAACCATCTCAGTCCAGAAGCATCCTGAGATTAGCCGAAGTTGTCAAGTTGCCCATGTGTCCCTAGTGATCCCCAGACGTGCATCCAGGTTGGTCCCTGCCTTGTGCCCATAGGCTCCCCAACCCCGAATGGCTACAGAGAATGGATGAATGGGCGGGCTATGAGATCGCAACGTCCTTCACTCTTGCTGATGACGATTCTTGTTAATCGTTCTTCATTTAGCACCGTTTCCCCAAACATAGGAGGATGCAATATTTGAGTGGACCGGTGAGTCTGAACAGCAAAGACGTCAGGTGGTTTCCGAGTCAAAACGATGAGGCTGCACACTTGTAATAAAAACACCATCACAGCTGGTCGATGGCTCTCCATCCCAGCCGTTTATTGCCCAGGTCGTCCATACATCACCCGAGCACTTAATTTAATTGTCAATCACATTATCAGCCCCTCCAAAGTATTGGGCTAATCAGCAATTAGACTCCCATGGTTTATCAGCGCAATGGTGCTTCCCAGTGCATCCATTATTAACCTGGACAAACCAGTCTATTAGCGGGCTTACCCAGCACACAAAGTCATAATGTGGAAAAATAATCATCTCCACACAAATTTTCTTTTCCTTAGTTCTTGTTCTTGATTAGAACTCTTCGTTTATGGCTTTTTTGAGCTGGTGTGAGGTCGCTTCATCCCGACAAGTGGACCAAATAATGTCCCTGTCTGGACGTAGATAATTGCCTTAATGTGTAGCGCCGTCAAAACCCTGTGGTCTAAAGAGGGCGGGCGAATTGTTAATCCCCCATCTGTCTGAATTAGACACTTAGCATTCTATACACATGATTATTAAATGGGAATTCTCCACACATCGAGTTTTAAGAGGCCGGTTTATTAATAAACACACAGTTGTGAGAATAGGTGGCACGTTTGTTTTCAGTTTGGTTAGCATGCTTGAGAACTGCTCTCAAAAGCCGAGAGATGACTGTTTATAATAGTCAGTTCCTGCCTTCCGCTTCGTCCTTTTAACAAATTCCAGAAGTCTGACTCGTCTTTCATCCGCCGAAGTGAGGTGACACTCGCTGGTGTCTTTCTGAACATCTCAGCCAGCCTGCAGAAGTTCCGCATATGCGGGTGAAGTAAGCTCTTCCCAGATCTCCTCAAATCGCGTTGAGCTCGGCTTGTGTCACATGCGTTTCACAAGAGTGTTTAACACTGCGCACAAGTGCCATATTGTGTGCCATGGTCACCCCTCCCCCGCCGCAACAAGTCCCTGGATAATGAGACACTGTGGCAGGTGCGTACGCGGTCATGTGATACGCGTGGTCATAAATCAGTAGGTGTTGACTGTCAGCTTTTCAGAGCTCGGAGGTGCCGTTTTGTCATAAATGAAGGTAGTGCAAAATTACACGTCATTTCAACTTCATCCGTCTTCCAACTGTGTTCCCCAAACAGGGCCACACGGAGTCTGCAGCTCCTGCCAGAAAGCAGAGCACACAAGACATGCATTCTCTCCATAATGATCCCCATCGCAGGGCACACGCTCGCGCATTTACAACAAAGTATATCTCATAACATTTCCTGGTCAGCGTCAGTAGAAAAATCCCTATCTGAAATACTCTTTCTTCACTTATCCCTTCATCTTCCAACCACTTATCCAGCACAGGCAGCATAGGATGCCCCCTGAACAAGATGACAGCACACGCCCACGATGGGCAATTCAGAAACACCAGTTCACCTAACTGCATGTCTTTGGATTGCAAAAGAAAAGCAGAATCCCCAGAGGACACAGCACAGAGGGAACATGCCAACTCCATACACACGCATGCATATAGACAAGGAAGGGGGGATGGGTTTAAACCCCTAGTCCTATAGGTGTGTAACAACAGTACAAGCCACTGAACCACCACCTCAGGCTACCTTAACGTATGACTTACTGTAAACAATGTTCTTGTTTTGGACACATTCTTCCTACAGCCAATCATATTTTTGGAGCATTTGCAAATAACCAATCAAGAAAAACTTTCTTTTTCATATGTTTTTGGGGCGATATATCAAGGTTTTAAGATATATCAATAAATTTTCATGCGAGATATAGAATGAAACGATACTGTTTGTATCGATGTAGTTTATGTTGCTTTACAATTATACTCATAGAGCTACCAGTTCACCTATTTCTCCTCTCCCTGTCTATCTCTCGCACAACTTCACCCTGCCCTGTCTCTCCCCCCTCCCCCTCTGAACACAACCCACCACCCCCTCGCTCGCAAGTCCTGCATACAGGAACAGCATGGAGACAGACACAGACACGAGGCAAGCTAGTGAAGAGGAGCTGCTTGGTAAAACAATATACGCCCCGGTACTTCATTTCTGAGCCATTTTTTAATGTACACATACAGCTGACTGTTAATAAAAGTTCTTGTATGACTTTGTGTATGTTTGGTTCTGACTTGGAAGTGTATTTTTGTTATTAATCTATGGGGGGAAAAATATCGAGCGTATATGCTTTCGTTTCCTTTATGTTGTTATCTTCATTTACAGAGTGACTTTCATGTTTTTTTTTTGTAGCATGAATTTAAGAACTCACATTATGAAGTTATATTCACAGAAATGTCATCACTGGTCAACCGAGAGAGGAAAATTATTTTAAAGGTATTAGCTTCCAGTTGGCTGGATGCTACTAATCTCCCCATAAATATGTATCGCCTCACTTATTCATCTGCGTATAATTTCTCCAGGATATTAAAAAGAAACATGCCTGGATCACAGCGGATGTTTGTATTTCTAATGTAATTTTGCAGGCTGGTTTTTTTTTTTTTATTAAAAGTTAAATGCTGCAATTTCATAGGAGGGACTTTAGGAAATGTGGCTGTCGTTCGCTGCTTTTGTACGGTCAATTAATAGATTTCATGGTTCACAGTAATTGACCATCCGTTCTTGAATAAATTAACTGGAGCATAACGGATCATGGGGAGAGGTTTGACACAAGTCATATCAAACAAAACAAATAAACCAATTACTTGTTCAAACACACAAACAAAAGTTTCCCCTCAGAATTGAACGCTAATGAAATGAACGGGTATAAAATTCTAACAAATATCTTTTTCAGGAATAATTTGTAGTAATAATTTGCAAATGACTGGGCATTTTAGTCTACTATTATTTGAAATAAGCATTTTATATATGCTTACAATGAATTACAAATAGACTTGCATTTCCTGTTTATCAGACAGGTAACGAGTAGAAAATGACTGAAGGAAAGAGTCAAAAAAGCTATACATGGTATATAATTAAAAGTGATTGGAATGTTTATTTCTACGAGCGACGAACCAGTATGGCAAGGATATTTCATTGAGACTGAACCTAATTGTACCACCTCACAAGAACTAATTAGCATCCACATCCATTGTGCACCAATACTGTGATTGGTCTATTTTTGTTATAGTGTCAACACTAAGTTATAATTACGCACTGATAAGTCAAATGAGCCTGGCACACGCCGAAATCAGGAACTCGGCTCATTATTATGTATATTTATGCAAATTAGCAAGAGCAGCACAGTTCAGGACTCAAGCTAATGTGGCAGAGGTGGCGACGGAATATAAAACAAACAACCAGACGAGGTCATGTTTCCTGGTGTCTATGACGAGTGACTTCCTGTTCCAGTCTCGGCATTTCTGTGTGATTATTTAACGCTAATTATTAACTAATCAGTACATTGAGGCTTCCCTGAAGTTAAATATCCAGCCAAGAATATAACAGTAACGCAGTTCTGCGGTTTGTTTAGTATAACGATATGTTTTCTGAAGCGGACTTTTTTCGCACTCCTTTCTAAAAAGTGTTCCAAGACTTCCGTTTCTATGGCTTATTTTCGGCATTTCTGCTCCTAAAATAATTTACTACCCATTACCTCTGTAAAAGGTTCGATATTCATTGTTGAGAGCCTTCAGCAGACTTGATGTTATGAGTTTTAACCTTTTCCAGTGTACAGTGATAAAAATGCCTGCATACAACGAACAGCTCTTCCTCTCCATTTAAATAGCCCCCCCCCCCTCTACCCCCTACAAGCTGGTGGGTTTCTTCACAGACCACAGGTCAGATGGGACCATGTGGGAGTGACGGGCATGATCAGAAGCATGGAGCCTCTCACTCCACACACACGGAGGCCCACTGAGACCTTCCTGCTTGTAGAGCTTCAGACAATTTGTAGTGGCAAGCATCAAGGGAGTGGCAGTCTTGCTCTTGGTGTGGTGAGTGTTAAATTACATTCAGGTGGTGACAGGTGTGTGTGGGGGGGGGTGCTGGTGATGGTTAAACATTGAATTCCCCCTCAGTATTCATGCAATTATGGTCATGGTATAACAGGGGAATTTCAGGCCTGCTTGGATCATCCATACAGAGGTAATAAAAACCAACAGTGATGGAATTAGTAGTTTTCAGGATAAACCAATAAATGTCATCTGATCTATTTCACGACAATGTATTTTCTTTCTATTGATAAAAAAACGTTTTAGATTTTCACAGTCCGTAAATGACAGCTTTGAGAGGGCAGTAAATGTCTTGATTTCTGAACTACTGCAATACATCAAGTACAGCTCCAAGTCTGTAAAACATGAATGTAGGCATACGGCATGATAGGCCTCCTGCTTCAAGTATATACAACCAGCTGAGCTAGAGTATGGAGTATGGAGTATAGAGTATAGAAATGCTGTAAATGAGTAACATAGTCAGCTCACACGCATTGTAAATGAAAATTATTTGAGACCGTTATAATACTGTCACTTTTTGACCCATTTCTGTTTATCATAAAAAGTATAATAATTAATATATCTAATTTACATTGTTCCCTTCCAAACAACCTCATCAGTAATACATCCCAGTTGTCATGACCTGCTCGTAGGATCCTCCTGTGTGCCACGCCCTCTCATTAACCTCGTGTGAAACCCTGATTGTTACCAGCCATTTCATGTTATTTGCGGCTTGTCCTGTGTATTTCAGTCCACGTTCGAGTACGTTTCCGTAGGTCTGTCATTAACGGTGCCTGTGAGTTAATTCTGTGTGCTGTCAATAAACCCTGTCTGCCCGTATTTATGGCTCCACTTGCCCGCTCGCCTGAACTCGCACTGACACCAGTGGCCTGTACTACGAAGCGGGGTTACTGGCTTATCGGGGTAACTTGTCGGATTTAAGGTGGTCTGGGCAAAATGTTAGTGAACGAATATGAAGTCCATTTAAACTGTGGTACCTTAAAGTCAACAAGTTACCCCGATAAGCCAGTAACCCCGCTTTGTAGTACAGGCCCCTGGTGTGTCTAAGTGCCTTGTGATAGACTGGCATCCCATGCAGGGTGGACACCACCCTAGTACCCTATGCTGCTGAGGACAAGCTCCAGGACCCCCTGCAACCCAGACTGGATGGATGGATGGATGGATGGATGGATGGACGGATGGATGGATTGGTTGGTTGGAATTCTCATTTACATTAGAATCCACATGTTGAACAGCACATATATGTGGATAAAAAAACTGACCATAACATAGATTACATTTTTAAAACCCGATATCAAGCTATAAGTTATTATTATTCAAATAAACACTGGATAAGCATTAGAAGGTAATGAACTTGAACCGATTTTCTAAACCTGTTTTCAGTTTGCACACCAAAGCCCATAAGCCCATTAGAAAACAAATGAAAATAAGGAAAAAGCCCAAGATACATTATATTTATGAACTGTTTCATAACTTATACGTTTATGTTAATAACTTAGTAATGGTTTTTCAGAAGTTATGAACTAAACAGAATCATGTTTGTGTAAAGCCAGGGGGTAATGAATGTTATGTTGTGGTGGAAAATCAGTTGATACTCATTCATTTCACCTGTGCCTTATTAAACTGTCTTCTGTTTTCTCTCAGGCCCATAAATAAACCCAAAGCGAGATGGTCGACACTGCGTCCACTTGTAGTCTGCTTCATTTTCCAGTGTGTTACTCACTGCGTCCACTTGTAGTCTGCTTCATTTTCC
>JAODLC010000085.1:4151218-4162404 GCA_026781145.1 Hippopotamyrus pictus | reverse complement strand
GGGAACACCGCGCAGGATCGCTGCAGCCTCGGCCTAGGGTTAGGGAACACCGCGCAGGATCGCTGCAGCCTCGGCCTAGGGTTAGGGAACACCGCGCAGGATCGCTGCAGCCTCGGCCTGGGGTGCAAGCTGCCTATTATGACCACAGGCTTTATAGTCATCCTGTAAAAATGTGTGCAATCATCTAGCCTGGCACCAAACATTACACAATATGGATTCTATTTTTAAAAAGAGGAATAAGAGAAGGCTCTCCGTTTTTATTTAGCACTCTTCACATGTAAATCCTAAGATGACAAGTACATTTTAGCACACTTTACCCATCTGGATTTTATTACTGGCGAGATTCAGATGAGCTCTTGCAATAGCCGTCATCTTGGGACTTGAACCAACAAACTCTATCCTCCTGCTACCTTTTCTGATTTAACCCTTTAACCACTAAAAAAGGGGCTTGCCTATACAGTATTTTGTTGCTGCAGCTTGAGGGACCCAAGGGCAAGATGAGCCACACTGGGCCTTGTTGGGCCTCAGAGGGGGAGAAACTGCTCTGTCAGATGTGTGCTTATGATCAGGCAACGTGCTTTTAAAGGCACAGAGCTGAGCTCCTCTGTGTAGCCGTCTGCAGACTTTTATTGCCACATAGGCCCACATTACAAATGAACACCGTTCTGGACTTCTGGACAAATGGGTTTTGTCCCATTTGCATAAACTATTGTGTTAACGTCCTTAAAGGACTGTCATCTTATTTACCCCTTAGCAATTTGAGAACTACGTAAAGGTACAGACCTAAAGATATATGTTTGTTACTGCTCTATGCATACAGTACTTTGTAGTGTATTCATGGGGAAAGTTGCCTTTTCTTTCATTTGTGTCCATCCATCCATCCCTCCATGCATCCATTGTCCACCACTAATCTGGGTCAGGGTTGCATGGGCAGCATACTGAGCAGAGATGCCCAGACCTTCCTCTCCCCAGCCCCCTCCTGCAGCTCCTCCAGCGGGACCCCCAGGTGCCTCCAAGCCAGCCAAGAGATATCATCTCTCCAGCATGTCCTGGGTCTGCCCCAGGGTCTGCTCCCTGTTGGACATGCTAAATTCTGCCATGCATCCTAATTATAAAGAGAATATTATATTCCTCAGGAGGATCACAGTGCATAGAATGGGGGATTCACGCCTCCAGGGTGGAGGGTTTGATTCCCACACCCCGACCTGCACTAGGAGAGTTTGCATGATGGACGTGGGTGAATCTCAATACCAAGAACTGAAAGACCATACCTGTGGTCTTGGCAAGACTAGTCCTGCTAACTTGCTGTCCAAGAACGAATGAGTTCAATCCCATAATTCATTGTGCCTCATTCGGCAAGGATGCAAGCGATGCACCCTTGATATTTGGGGTGGGGCAAGAGCAACATCTGCAGATTGAATGTCCTCAGTACTTCTGTTCTTGAGTATTGGAACTGGTCTTCGGCAATGGAAGATGACGTAAAATAGGTACACGAGAATACAAGTACGGTCAAGTATGCATATTGAGATTCACCCCATGTCTTGTGTGGTTCTGCTATAGATGCTCCCATTTCCTGCTGCAGTTCAAATACACACAGTTCAGGTGACTTGATTTGTTAGCGAGTGTGTATGCCCCATGATGCACCGGGATTTCTGCTAAAGGCACCCTTTGCTGCCTGGGAGAGGCTGAAGGTTCGACCGGGTTACCATGGTTGGATGTAGAGTCATTACAGTTACACACCACGGTACATGACCTCGCGGAGGGCCTGTATTACAACCTACTCCCCAGAGAGCATGCAGGGCATTCAGATCAGTGGTACACTGCCCCAGCGTGCATCTTGGAACTATTCCCACAATGCTTTGCATGCATACAAAGCCCCACCCCCTGCACCCAACTAAGTTACTTTCAGCACGTTTAGGAAAAACAGCGTGAAAGGTACAATTCGCCACCCAAATTATGCGAAAGGCAGCTAAGCATGTCTAATTAAGTAATTAAATGTGGAGCAGAAACACGAGTGTTAGCCTGCTAGTCATTACGCGACTACAACAGGAAAGTAGAAAAGCTAAACATCTTTAAGTAATTCAGGGTCTGTTTTTAATCTTTTTTTTTTTGCTTTGTAGCCACAAAATTATGGAGCTGATTAAGTCATAAAGACAACAGAATGCTGCCCCCCCGCAGGAGCAATGAGCACAAAGGGCCTGACAGCACTGTAATAGAGGGCATCACAGGGCTGAGATGAGACGGCTTCGTTAAAGAGAGTTTTTTTGGGGTGGGCAGATGGCCCACTTACCTGCACGGCTTTTATCGAGGCGGCCGAGGCGGGGCAGTCGGGTCATCCTGCACCCATTTCATCTTTTCGGCTGAAGTGCCGCAGCTGTTCCGTCTTCGCTGGGTTTTGTGGCTTCTGTTGGAAATCAGCACATTTGTCTGAAGCACCTGGCGAAGGTGTCTGAAGAATAGCCGCCATCCTGCGGAGTCACGATCCTTTGGGGCTGGACTTGGGGGGGGCGGGGTGCCTGTGCATTCCATTTCTTACCTATAAAATTATGCTCTGTTTTGTTTCCTTTATTTATATAATTGTTCCTCTGCATGATGACAGATATCCCTCAATTTACAATGCGGTAAACGTTTCGGTGAGTTCATGGTAACTTCAACATATCGATATGACCAATATGAATATGATATGATGTGACACACTTGGGTGTTTACAAGATGTAATGGGCTGGAGAAAATTTGGCTAAACACAAAAAAATTCACCTTATAATACGTCACACTGTACGGGATGTTTGCTAGCTGGGGAACAGATGGAAAGTCAAAGTTTGATGACTATTACATGTGCAGCGCTATTGTACCATGACAAAGGCGAAATGCCAGATGTCAAGTACCTGTATATGTGTCGATATTTTCCTGATTTACAGGCTCGGGTGGCAGGTTCTGAATTTGACCCCAGCCCTGCTTTCTCCTGGGCCTCCCCGCCCAAAGTCACAGATTAGTGACTCAGAGTCCACCTCGTGTGTCAGTGCCAAGCTCTGGCGACCGATCCAGGGGCGCCTCCTGGGATAGCCGCTGGATCGACGCGAACGAGGACGGATGCACGATTTCCAGTCAGTTTTGTGTTTATGCTCACGACTTTTAACATGAGTAACAGCTGTCATCACCACCATCACCATCATGAATATCATGCTGAATTTCCACCCGATGGCCTCACTGCTGGCCGCCTCAGCATCGCCTCCTACAGGGAGGCAGGCGTAGTGTCAGTAAAATGCCTTGCATCGCGATGTGGGCGCGGAGCTCCTAGCCGTGTCTGGTTTGGAGAGCATCTGCTACTTGCGGCGGAGAATAATCCTCAGGCAGTGGGGGCGATGGCACGGTGTCCACCAGGGTGTGGGGGGGGGGGGGGGGGCAGGGGTAATTCCGCTGTGGTTATAAATAGCCGCCCCATGCCGACTCCGTGCGCCACCCTGCCTCACGCGGCTCCCTTCCGCCTCCGGAGTGTCACCACGGCGACTCGCGTGACCTTCCTGTCGCAGTCGGCGTGCGGGCGGCGGGCCACGACCTCATGCTCACGCTCCCATGTGTTTGGCTGGGGGCCATGGCTCCAAAATAGGTGGTACCTGCCATCAGCGGCCCAATCCGGAACCTTCCACGCATCCTGTGCTGCCACTCACATCTCTGTACAATACCTCAAGCATAAGGCCTTCATTATATGCTGCAGTATTTTGTGGGTGTTTACAAATTCTCCTTTCCTGGGAGTCAAGACATAACACAACAAATAATATTATGCCTGGGATGGGTTGGTGCCCCATCCTGGGTTATTCCCTGCCTTGCACCCGTACCTTCCAAAATGGGCTCTGGAACAGTATGACCTTGCAAAGGACAAGGGGGTTTATTAAATGGATGGATGGATGGATAATGTTGCTTAATGTCAGTGTCTACCTCAGAAGACAAGGGTAATGTCCTTGGAGTGGAATATAAAGCATAATGGTGTCAGGTACCTTGATCTTATTTTTTACATTTAACTATGTTATTGCTATGGTAATATATCATTTTTGTTTTCTTATCCCTCATTTACAATATGAAATCTGTTACCAAGCATTTCAACTGGAATACATTGAATTAAGTTTTAGGAACCTTCTGCTACAGGGAGCAGACCAAGTAACAAAAGTACTGGAAGAATATGGGTTTAACTTTGAAGTAAATTACAGACTCGGTTACAAAAGTGAGTCATATTAGGTTGAATGCCAATTAGTGGTATGTGTCGGCTATAAAGGAGCTTCGATACGTGGCTTTTCAGGGAAATAACTAACGGAGTTACAAAGAGGCCGAATAGTTGCAGCCTAATTGCCGATGTCAAGGGGAACAGTCTCAGAAATCATGACAGCATACGTCAAACGTGTGCAAACTGCTTCAGAAAAGAGGATTCATGGTGCCCAGTCAAAACTTATAGACAGGGATTAAGAGACACTTCACAGCATAGTTGTTAAACACTATAAAAACATACATTAAAAAATGCAACATAAATGAATCATCTCTGCAGCATCTCTGTGACACACTCCTGAAGAACACTATGTCACGAGCTTCTGCTATATAGATGCCCAAACCCCCACATCAGGCTCATTTCTGTTTCGAGTCCCTCCCAAATGTCTGTGCTCCTCACCCTATCTCATGTCCGCGATCTCATTCTTTCGGTCACTACCCAGAGCTCATGACCATAGGTGAGGGTAGGAACGTCGATCGACTGATAAATCGATGGCTTCACCCTCCGGCTTAGCTCTCTCCTTACCACAACAGAACAGTACATCGTCTGCATAAACGCTGACATCGCACCAATTCGCCATCGATCTCCCTCACTCATGAACAAGACCCCAAGATACTTAACCTCCTCCGCTCGAGGCAGTAACTCCTCCCCCACCAGGAGAGGGCGATCCACCCTTTTCTGGTCGAGAACCATGTCCTCAGACTTGACAGTGCTGATCCACGTCCCACTCTCTTCACACTCAGTGCCTGCTGCAGGTCACAGCCCGACGACGCCAACAGGACCACATCATCTGGAAAAAGCAAACATGAGATCCTGAGGTCACAATACCAGACCCCCTCCATTCCTTGGCTGCACCTAGATGTTTGGTGACAAAGGGCAACCCTAATGCAGTTCAACACCCACTGCATGCTTGCAGCCATACCGCTCTATCCGCGCCCTCTTTCATCTCATCGCGGAAGGCCAGTGTACATAGATCCATAACCAGGTGTAAGGAGAACAAAACGTGAACCCTGGACTAATGGAAAAAATATGTTGTTTTTTCAACCTTGAAGATGGATTTATGTTTGGGACCATAGCATGCCGCAAAAATATGGGGATTCACGACAGCTTGGGAGAAGCCATCTTCTGGGAGGCATTAGGGCCAAAGATCTCTCTGCATTGCTGAATAATGCCCAAGAAATATGAAGTTGTTTTTCTGGACCAGTTGCGCCCTATGGTGCAAAAAACTGTTCCCATGACGACGAAGCCCCCATATACACTGCTAAACAAATTCAAGTGTGGTTTCCCCAGAAAGAGTCAAACACCTTCCGTGTCCTCCCCAGTCACCAGAACTAAACATCACTGAAACATTTTTGGAAGTGATGGATGTTCTTCTCCGTGAGAGTTTCCAGTCGCTCAAAAAACTGGAACCTTCCCTTCTTGAAGAACGGCCCAGTATCTGACTTGTGTGATAATATTCCAGACTGAAGGCAGCAGATGACCCCAGTCACTACTAGGTCGATAATATTTATATATTGCTAGATGTTTCTGTTATTTTGTCAACTATTATACATGCTCTGTTTGTTTAGATTTTTTAGGTTTTCTGAATTATTCTGTTCTGCCAGAATGTTTTCAAAATGTATAATGCTGTGGGGTATGTTCCTCTATGATTTGTGTGTCTTTTAAGTTTTAATTTTTATTTTAGTAAAAATGATTAACAGGCCACTGCTTCTCTGTTTCCTAAGCAACCTACCTCACTGTTATTTTTCCCAAGGAAACAGTTCATTATTCTTAAGAATCATTTGTATTCAGCACAAATCATTTTAAATTCAGCTGCTACATTTCTTTCTACTTGACAAACTAGTGGGTCTCTGGAGATATGAAGTTCCAAGTCAAAGTCAGTGAACTGAACTGAAACTCCTCTTTTCTGAAGTTTTTTTTTTTCTTTTTGGGTTAAAATTTGTCTTATTTTAATTTGGTAATCAGCTGAACGTGCCGAGCTCACCCTGAGATGTACCATTCTTCGTGATTCTTGGGACTCATAATAGTGAATATATAGTGTTAATTTATAATATTTATATACATAGTAGTTAAGGCTACCCTAGACCTGGGGTTCCCAAAGTGGGGGTCGAAAGAACAGTTGGCAAAATGTACAGCTGCCATGTTTGGGAGCCCAATCCTAAAACCAGTAACTGGTTAAGGTGTGCTGGGAGCTGTGGGGGATTTGGACGTTTGTAGCGATCTCCGAGAATTCCGAGACAAAAAAAAAAAAAACGAATGTCACTACGTCACTATGGTGTCTACACGTCGTGTCTTTAAGCCAGGTGCCCAAAATGAATCACTTCAATATAATATTAATAAATAAATGTATCATTTATAAGGTGTAATAACTATAACTGCCAGAACATAAGTAATAGCTGTCTGGAAACATTTTGGAGAACCAACAAAAGTATTTTCATATACTACGTACGGCATAGTAGCGTAAGTATTACTGATGGACTGCAGAGTATAAAAATACGTAACGTGCATCTATGTGTGGCTTTGCACACTATTCCGTATTTTAAAGAGACATTGTGCAATTGACAGTTAACTAGACGCTTTAATTTCAAACTTTAAAACGTGTCGCATTTCTCTAACAGCACCGCTCTCCTGCGCTGTCTGCATGGGTCCATCTCGAAATCCCACAGGATAATTATCCGGTGAAAATTTTTTAATTATTTTTTTTTTCCACAGTTTGAAGTGAAAATTACAAATGTAGGCGCAAAATGGGAGAGAGCGGTATTTAATTAACAAAAAGAAATAGGGACGACGAAAATAAATAGGACATAAGGGGAAAAAACAAAACAATGAGAATGTAAATTACCCTATATTATAAAATTCGAGTTCAACTTGTTAAATATTCAAGTTGTTAAATATTTCAGAGTTCAGACATTTCCCTGGAATGCAATACTGAATAACAAGTAGCCCTCCCGACTTCGAGTCTTCCCCAGCTCTGTTTTATAAAGTGTGAAATTTAACTCTTTTATGTGTATTTCACAGGAAATAAATACTACATCAGACTGGCTTTTGTTCGGCGCCAGAGACTCCGTCGGCTCCCTCCTTACTAATGAACGGGAAGGCAAGCGATCAAGCGGCGCGCTGAGTCACCGGAGCCGGGCAGAAGTGCGACCGAAGCGGGGTGACGGCGGGGCGTGTCCGGAATATGGGGCATGAGACCAAATGAGCTGACGGGGGCGGTGGCCGTTTATGCTGCATGGTGTTTACGCTCGTTACTTTATTATGAACGCGGATCGGAAGTTATGCAAAAGCTGGCAATTTATTTTTAGATAATTTAATTCCAGGCAGGCAATTCATGAAGACTTTCATTTGTGTCCCTCCACGTAATTGGCTGCCATAAAATGCGTAATGCAGACGTGGAAAAACGTTTGAAAAAATCGGCGCGACTCCGTTCCGTTCCTAGGATTGTCTTTCATTTTCAAGCTCAGTGCATTTAAGGTGTAGAGTAATTTTACGGCTTAAAAGAAAGGGGACGTTTCGAAGGGAAGAACTGGTGGAAGCACCAAGAGCTCAGTTTTGGTAGGAAGGGAGACAAGGTCCAAACAGTAATAGCTTTCTGGGAACATTTTAGAGAGTCAACGTTGTTTTTTTTGTTTTTGTTTTTTTTTTTTTGCTGTTAGGTGATTTTTGCTTTTTTTTTTAATTTCTGTATACTTTGTTCATGCAGGCGAGAGTCCAAGACTGCCGTGAGAGACACTGACGGAGCCACAAACATCCGTCTTCATTAGTCCTGTGCGATTCCTATTAAGTGCTTTCACTGTAATATCTATGCTAGTCACGTTTCAGGTCGGGAGCCAGTGTTGAAGCATGAAGAGGACCCCCCCCCCCCCCACACACACACACACACACACACACACACAGACCCCGCCCACCTCCACTTGACCCCACCCACCTTGCGGAATCCTCCATAAAACTGAGCAAGAATAAGCAAAATGGCCAGTGAAATATCCAAACCAGGCTGCTGTCACATGCCAACTGGCAGCTAACAGACATCCATGACTGGGGAGGTCTCTGTGGCCACCTGCTCATCTGAAACATACACAAAGATCGCAGGTAGTCGTGTCTAGAACGACATGGCTGTAGGTGGAGTGTGGGGGGGGGGTGACTTGGCTTTTTCCTCTCTTGTGTTTTGCAGGTATGAAGAGCCTCTCGCGGGAACCGGGGGGGGCGGCCGAGAGCCGCGATCGCGGGCAGTTATGATTATGGACGTTAACTCTGTCTCGCCAAACAGGCTGAGACCTTCAATCAGCACGGGGTCAAGACGGGAACACCCAAGGAGGAACACAATATGGTAATCACCGTTTTCATCAGCGAGACTGCAGCATATCAAAAGGGCAAAGTGTGCTAGATGGAGGCGAAGAGAAATCCTCACGATGGGCCGCGATTCGGCCTCCCTGTGCTACACCAGCCGGACGCGACTCGATATTCCTGCGCGCCTCCGTGGAATAGCTTTCAGAAATAGCCGAACTCCGATGAAAGTATTGGTGTTGTGTTAATGGTGTCGCATGGATACTTGTGGTTCATCTTCAGTATGGGGAGTACTACTACAGATAAAGGGAATTGAAAACGTAATTAACTCTAAGTACTGTTCATTTAATAGGACTGTAAGCAGCTATGAATGGAGAGTCGCCAAGGTGACCAAGGTTTGACTGCATAGTCAACGTTTGTGTGCATATGAAGTGTGAGGGAATGTTCTGGGGCCAGTATTGTCCTTCTGCTTAATGCCTGCGGTTTGCTACCGCCCAGCGTGGGACTGGCGGTAGTGGTTAATTCCAGGTGGGACCGACCGTGGCCCAGATGTGATCACATTTGGAGCAAGATGGCCCCAGAGGCAAACATCCCTTCGGGATATGAACAAATCACAGCTGACAGGGACTTGGGCTGCACCCCCTACTGGTCAGGATCAGTGACACAAGAGCCGGCGTGAAATAGCTCGGAATCTGCACCGCGAATAACTTAAACGTCTTAGATAGCTTGTGAATAGCAGAATTCTCAAATACCGCTAGAGCACTTGCGTCGTCACACCGACTGCAAATGCTTCCCGGCCAAATTAAAAATTCTTTGATGTTCTGAAAACACTAAATGGTTTGGCAACTCATTAGATAACAGATCGACGACATGCTATTCTGAGAGGGCCGTCAGATTCTGCTGACTACAGCCTCTGCCGTGACCACAGAGCTAATTAGGAATTAATTCTCAGACTGCCTTATTGTTACCATTCCCAGGATGTAGAAACCTTTTTCCAGGTCTCTGAGTGACTGAGAGTTTGTTTAGCATAAAGCACTGGACTGAACCCCAATGGAAAAAAAAAAAACAGGTATAAATCTTAAGGAGCATTTCTCTTAGGTAGCGCGAATGGTTGCAGCTCATGTGTAATTATATAGGACTGAATCTTTTACAGACCACCGGTGGGGTGGTTCTGCTCCTGATGATTGCTGTTCATCGTCACGGTGACACCCAGGTGACCTACACCGGCATGGGTAGACAAGGCATTCTTCATTAGCTTGGAACGAGGATGCATATTGAATCTGGATTTATCCGGAAAATGATTTTCGTATCTCAGAGTGACATATGGGTGGCGCAGTGTATAAAGACAGGAGCCCCCCTCCCCCCCCAGCTAACGTTACCTGTTTAAGTCTCAGGTGCTATGCTGCTGTGACATACTCAGCAGCAAGATGGATATAAAGTCAAAGCTGCTTTGGTGGGCGACTACGTCATTTTCCTGAATTGGGGGGGGGGCAAAAAATCAGCAGATATGATACAATATCGCAGCAGAGATTTAACACAACCATTACAAAAAGCAGGGGGTGCCTTAGAATGAGAGAACAGGCTGACCAGAGTGAGGATTGTGACCAAGCTTGTTTGCAAAGGCACAGATGGGTGAATGAAATGAAAGTCGTGTGGCTAAAAATAATGAAATACTCATGATAAAGAGGAAGGAACAGTGGGCTTCTGCAGTACGGCCTGGAATCGCCAAAACCTCCTGAAAACTTTCCCTCCATTGCATTTTATACCTGGTTTAATCCCCGACCTCCTCTCCACTCCCAACTTCATCCTGTCCCTCAACGGCAAAGTTTCTGAAGCTTAATTAGATGAGAAAGTAAAAAGGTGAAAAAGCCGCCTGGAATTCCTTCCCTGCGCTGGAGCGGTGGTCATCCGGGCCGTGAAGATCCCCAGCGTCGTTTGCCTGTTTGTCTTTGTCGTCTCACTGCTTATTAACATCTCGGACGAATTAATCCGCAGATTAAAGAAAATATGCGGCACCGAGAAATCTCACTGTGAAGGGCTCACAGAAGGAGACGGGCAATAGCAATATGATAAGGTGATTCATATATTGATGTGTTTCTCTGAGGATCTATGTTTTATGTATTTTTCCATTTTGGACATTTTGCCCTGCAAGAAAGGAATGACATCTAAAACGAATTACCTTTCCCAAAGAAAGTTTAATTTTGCATGTATGACGTTCTTTAATCTCCGGTCTTCTTGGCTGCATGCATACAATGGCTTTTTCTTTTCTTTTTTTTCTTTTTTTTTTTTTAACAATGTAGCACATTGTTTACAAGGTATTTCTTCCATATGGAGCTGAATCTCATTATGAATATATGCAATTTCTGGAGCTGCATCTGCTCAAGTGAAGGATTTGTGTTTGTTCCCCAGAGCCCCAATTACATTTTATTTATAAGTTAGATTAATTATAACAAACAAGGATAACACTTTAGTTGAAGCTGTCATCTATAATGCACTATAGTGGCCTTCATATGGCATTATAATGGCCGATATAAGAATTGATAAAGAATTATAACTATTATTAAGGATGTTTGGTAACACTTTACTTAAAGTCTGTATGCGTAACGCATTATAGATACCTTCATAATGCATTATAATGCATTCA